>BMAV01014941.1:297248-369398 GCA_019973955.1 Trichonephila inaurata madagascariensis
GATTACACCCCCAGCTGCCACACCAGATCAATTTTGGCAACGTGTGGAAGCTGCTTGGTCTGTTGTACCCCAAGAACACATCCAAAGTCTCCTTGAATCAATGACGAGGTGTGTGGCAGCAGTGATCTCCAACAATGGCGGCTACTCTGGCTACTGATTCTGGCAGGAACCACACTTCACAGAAGTCTATAAATTTAATCATTTGATACTTGGTCAACATGTTATCTACAAAATAAATTTTGTTGTGCTATCTCTTGTCTTTCTTGGTGTTGCATTTACGGTGTGACGTCTTCGATTGGGGTGAACCTCACCCCTCTATTCAAGAGAAGTTTTATGGCTTCAAACGGACGTTGGGTGACAAGAGCAGGTGGCCATGGGGTTATTGTTTGTTGTCTAGCCTCGGACAAGCGCAGACATCGGGTCTGGAATTTACAATGGCTAAAGAATGCCGGTGACAATAGGCATTCCTGTATGAAAGTCCTGAATAGGCGAAGCCTGTATGAAAGTCGATACCTAGAGAATAGGGCTATGAGGCCCAGGTGGTGAGATGAATGGAAATTTCAGAAGTTGGATGAGAATTATGGCGCCCTTGGATTCCAGACAGACGAGGAATGTGTTTGTGTTTGCCGCGCAAATGGGAGACGAAAGTGGCCCGGGGACGAGGGCAGACCTTTTTTTTTTACCTGCCAATGAGGAAGACGAGGGGCGTGTGGTGGACCCGCCCCTGGTGTTTAAAAGGGTTGAATTGTGAGGAGAAAAGGGAGAGAAAGAAACTTGAACGGGGAGAGAAAGACTAGGACGGAGAGGAAGAAACTTGGAGAGAGCCCTGGATGGAAACAGAGGGATAGAGCCCTGGATGGAAACAGAGAACCATGGAGTAAACTGGAGAGGAGCCCGGAAAAGCAAGGGATTGTCGAGTGCCTTACGGAATAAGGATTGACCTCCAGTGAAAAAGACTGTCCTCCCGGCTTGGCATATTTATTGGACTTTTTAATATCATATGAAGCTATTAAATACTGTTTAATTTTAAAATGAGGCTGTGACAAATTTTCTTGTTTGCTAACTACTGACGACGTTACAACGGTGTCCTGCAGTGTATATAGATTTGAATAAAAGTATATGAAGAAAGTACTACCAGAAAAAAAAATCGTGAGAAATAATAACTAAAGTAAACATTATGTGTTTCAGAAACAAATGTAACCAACCATCTTTGAAATAATAATCTGAGATCTAATTTTTAGAATATAACTGCAGAAATTATTTGAAGATTTTTATTTAAGTTCTACAACTAAAGCATTAAATAAAAGAAAGAAAATATTTTTCGCTGACTATAGTTCTATTTATAACCTTAACTCTAAAAGATTTGTTCTGGAATAAAACCCTACAAATGATATAAAATTAAATCAAATATTGTTCGAAAATTTATTTATTTATACAAATGCCAGACATTTGGCCACTAGGCCATTAGTCTTGATCTAGCTTCCTAGTATTGTTTGAAAATAAAATTCGATTACGAAGAAAATCAAATTTGAGCTGCGGGGAAATAAGCTGCTCTTTAAAGAACTAAATTATTTCGTCAGTAGACTATAAATTATTTTAATACAAACTAGTGGAATATGATAATGATGAAATAAAGCTTCAACTTAAATGTTTCAGTATGATTTTGTTAACTGTGCTGAAATCTGAGATACTATTATTTGAGGTACAATTAATGAGTGATTCATTTTTGAAATAATAGGAACAAAGTATTTTGCTTTATGACATGTAAATAAATCTACAATAAATTATATTTATTTCAAAAGTACACACACGCTGGAAACTTTTTATTTTGATTTTTTTGCTCTGAATTAAACATTTTTTTTACTTCTGTTTGAGTGCTTTTTCTTTGAAAATTATAAATTCATTTATGGACCAAGAAACAGACAATCAATTATTCAAATAAATTAATAAAATATACAAAACTATATTGATAACATCTTTTTTGAAAAATTTCTATTGTCTTAATTATACAATCGCAACTTACAAGAAAAAATAATATTTGTATACTCAATAAACAAACATTTCATTGGCTCTTACAAAACAGACTTATTAGCTGACAAATGAAAATTTAATTAATGCTTATCTAAAAAAAATGTTGATAGCAAGAACCTCATGTTCTCAGAAGCATCACCTTTCACTTCCTTTTCCTGCTTGTGACCTTGATAGTGCAATGCTTGCTGAAATAATTACTAACGGTTTTTAAGAGTTCCCCCGTCATATATTATTAAGAATCTTACGCAAAAAGCATTGAGAAATGAGTCAAATCCTGCCGGTAAACCGCAAACTTTCAACACCTGTTAAAACACTCAGCAGGATATCGTAACTTCTATCTAATTGTCTAACAATAAGAGAAGAAATGTCCAAGCAGATTGTTTGGGGTATTTTCATCGTAATAACATTTCTTGTCTAACCTTATTGTTTCTGAAATTGAAACACATACACAGAAAAAAAATGTGAAAGTAATATTGATTTTTTTAATATATTAATTTCGTATTTTATATTTAGTTTTTTGACTTCATGAATACAAAAGAAATGACATTTGAATTCCTTTTTATTTCAGCATTTTTAAAACTGCGACTGGCACATAGCCAAACGATACTTATTATGTAATTTTCTTAAAATAAACATCCTTTTTCGATAGTGCGATATCACTACAAACCGTTAGAAGAAAATAAAATGCCTTATCAATTTATTAAGTAAAACATCTCGAATGAAAATATGCAATTACATTGGGTCAAGGCCCGAGATGGAATATTCGAGAAGAGCTGAGCTGATTAGATCTCTTAATAGACAGAAATAAAAGATTAAACAGAATATTTAGAAAATTATCTATAATTACATTTAAAACAAAAACAGTAATTTAAAAAAAATGACAGTTGATTGGTTGGTTTGAATTTAGGCTAGACTTCTCGCAGCGAACTATGCAATGTTAAACCTTGATCAAACGATGAAGATGTAATCTAAATAGAATATCAGAATAAATAAATAGTGAATGATATTTTTATTTTCCGAGTCAGTATACGAAAAACAGAAAGTGGATTAAGTATGTGTATTCTCAATCACAAAAACAGCTTTTCCGATTTCAGTTAATCAAGTAATAAAGATAAATAAGCACGCGACAATGGGATATTTGGCAAAAATTTTGACTGAACATTAATGAAAAGGAAACAAAATTATCTTTGAATGCTTAGGGCTTTTCGAAACGTCTTGCAGAGTGGGTTGTTTAAACTGTAAATTATTTCAAAGATGAAATCATCAGTGACTTTCACAAATTTGAAATGTTTCAATAAATAGTACTTGATTATGAATTGGAATGAATTCCATGTGTTCCAAAATTTTTATTGTTATTTATGACTGTAAATATATGTAATTATCACGTGCTTCTATTTGCATTTGTTTAATCTATGTGCTTAAATAGACAAGTATCTGGCGACATTTTTTCTGCCTGTATTTGGATTTATATTCAAGGACCTGGCAACAGTTTTCTTCCGTATTCACTAGATATGTTATTCGAATCTTGAAATGGAGATAGATAGGTTAAAATTTAATTGTTGTGTCTGTGGAACAGATATCTTAAATGCTGGTTGTATTTTCTTAGTAGTATTTTATGCAAAATTCGAATAAAATGTTAACATTTGTGTTCGAAATAATTTGTTTACAGGTCCTCCATTTAAGTTCTTTAGATTTAAATTATATCTCGCTTTCATGCATAGTCTTTTAATTTGATTAAGGTTAAAATTTTCTCACAAATGGTTAACATATTCTTTGAAATTTACACGTTCTCTTTCGTCTTACATGCATATTTACATTCTGTATGTAGTCTGTAATATTTCTATGCTTATTTAATATGAATAACGATTATCAATATGATATGACGTTATTTTTGATAATTTTCTCTCATTCTACGGCATGTATACCATCAAGAGAGAGAGAGTCGCCCCATATTTTTACTCTCTATACATTTAAAAAATTTTATACTTTTTAACACAACGCCCATCGACTAGTTCCCATTAAAGATTAACCAGTAATACCTCGTAATTCAGCCACTCCGTATTATTCCAGGAACTATAAGTTACGATTACTTTTCAAAGAAGGGAGACCTGCTGCGTAAACGACCCTGTCAATGCAGGAGTTTTTATTTAATAAGACTCTGCGGGCGTGCAGAATAAGAACTTGAAACGCTCTCGCAACAATAAAATTGCAAGAAAGAACAAAAAACAATCATACGGCAGGGGTGGGAAACCTTTTCAGGCTGCAAAAACCGTTTTGTGTTATTTGTTACCTCGTAAAATCGTTCTAATTCTTCCATTATATAATTCATGAAACAAATATTTATTCTTAAATTATTTCTTCGATTATCTAATATTTATTCTTAAATTATTTCTTCTATTATTTAATATTTATTCTTAAATTATTTCTTCTGTTATCTAATATTTATTCTAAAATTTCTTCTTCTTATTGTTCTTAAAATATACATTTTTTTTTAGCTAATGCTTACAAGAGTTAGACAGGGAATAATGTTTCGCAATTTTATCAAGTACAGGAATGCATTGTTATTTTCAGCGGAACGTTTTACGATGCTCAAAATTCGTTTTTTGGTCGAGATATTCGGATGTACTGCACGGCAAGCTCTGACCTTGAAGGAGAGTATGGGGTCAAACAAGAACTGTTGTTTATTTCCCACAAACAGAAGACAAAGCAAAGGCTTGCCATTTCTCTAAAACTAATTTACTGGAAACGTTGTTTATATTATACACATTCTAAGGTTATAACGAATAATAGAAATCAACAATCTCACGTTATTAACATACATATAATGATACAAAACAACTTTTCGTTCGAAGGAAAAAAAATTCCTGGAATTTGAAATCGTTAACCTTATTGTAAATATTTCAATGTTAGACACTTTTGTATAGCTGATTAATAATGCTTTATTAATGTTACATACTAAATTAATAACTTTTATTTTCTATTACATATGTCTTCACTGCTCAACCAATTGGCACACGAAGAAGGGGCAGGCCAAATCTTAGATGGATTGATGGCCTAGAAAAAGATCTCCTAGTTTTGAGAATTAGGCATTAAAGAACACTAGCAGGAAGAAGGCTGGCCTGGAAAACGCTTCTTGAGAAGGCCAAGGCGCACCCTGGGCTGTCGTGCCACTGAGGAAGGAAGGATTTTCTATTATATGAACTACATATTTTTATCCCAGAATTCAAGACGTAAATTAAATTTACGATATATAAAGGTCGTATTCCCACACCTCAGTCATGTAAAGTTACGTCACTTTTAAAGTAATTTAGAAACGCAAATGTCTCATTTTCGAACCTAAAATCATTCAGATAATATTTCAGACAAAGGTTTCTAAGCTTTCGATGATTTTTAAAAGTGAAACTTGGACAATTTATTTCAAATTTAAAAGAAAATTCATTGCATAAAGTATTCGGAATAAATATTATTTTAAGAATTAAAAAATATTACGCGAGAAACTCTCCAAACATTCCTTAACAAAATTTTAGCTGCTAATATTGAATGAAAATATCCTGTGTGTATTTAATCAAAAAAAGTTTATAAGATTTACCATATTTAAGATATGTTGTGGATTGTAACAATGTTATTTTCGGCTAGATTGTTTTTGTAGAATGAAAACCCAAAACTAGGCTTAATTACTGTTCTCTGTGTGAGAATTGTATAGTAAAATCGGAAGAATGTTAAATATATAATACCAAACACATGATATTCTTTCAAAAGTATACTTTTAAATTTCTTTGTTCAGTTTAAACTTGAATTAAAAAACACCAACGAAGCTTGTTTTCCCCAAAATAAATTTTTGGATCCTTTCTTTATTTTATTGTTGGTGTTTTTGTACATACATTTTCTTACAATATGTAAAAAATAACAAAAATGTTTTTCCTATCAACATATTAAAAGCTGATATAAAAAAAGAAAATAACAAATTTTAATTAAATAATTACTAATCAGAGTGAATAAATGGTAAACTGTTATTTAAATTTTGCACAAATGACAAGTTGCCAGTATTGCATTGTCAAAAGGTGAACGACTGCAGTTCACAGAAATAATCCTCAGGATATTAAAACCCAGTTCCTAAAATATACAGCTGAATAAATGTAGGGAAAACCCTGCCCACACATCACGTGTAAATGGCTACAACCTCCAGTACTTATACGGTACAAATAAAACCACACACTACGCAATTTAACCTTTTTTTTGTTCTTATCTTTATTTACATCAAATTTAAATCTGGGAGCGAGAGAGAGTTCGAAAAACCGCAGTATTCAGGTCACAGTGGGGACCCACCCTCGTTCTGCTGATCGATCGCCACCCATCTCCCAGCGTCTAAAGATAGCACCGCAAACACACACGCACAGACGCTGGCGCACACACATCCCTCCATCCATTACGCACCCATCCATACATGCCCCATTCTCTCAAGGACGAATACAGCTGACGCATGGTCCAAGCCTTCGCTCTCTCTCATTGATCCGCCACAGAAAGAAAGCAACATCTCAACCCCTTCCTTCCCCGCTGCCTGCCTTTTGTTATTGGTCGGTCTTCGCCCGGTTGTTGTCGAAAAAGCGCATAGCTAATGAACGGAATTTGTTTGGGCTAGGCGATCGGCTGCTCGCATTCCTTTTTTTTCTCTCTCTTTCTCTCTCCATTTTTTTATTCTTTTTATCGTTTGATTTTATTTTTCAGGAAGAAGCGAATGTTTATTCTGGAACTAGAAATAAAAAAATCTCCTATTGGAAAAAAAGAACCATTCCTGTGTTTTGTAGGAAGTGTTTTTCTTTTTTATACAATTTATCAGTTCTGGAATATCTAGTATATCGAATGAAGAAAAAATAACAGCTAAAAAGACTCATTATTTTGTGTTGCTTGGTTACTTTCTGCAACAGAAATTTAAAAAATAAAAAGATTCAGAATTTGAACCTGAAGTAGGTCGTACGCGAAGGAAAGGAATTCCGACATGGATTCGCAATTACAGAGAAGGAACGCGTTCTTTAAATCGTTTTCTCTCTTGGCGAAAAGGTACAGTGAAGACAGGGGTGAAAGTTCTGGAACATCGCAATTGTGAAGGATGAGAACAGGAAACGAAAATGCTTACGAAAGATGCCAATGAAAAAAAAAAGATATTTCCGTGTTTTTTTTGTTTTTTTTTTTCACGTATAAAATGTAAAGGAGTTTAATTTAAAAATAACCTTTTTTCGTGTATTTTAAAAAATATTTTTTGAAGTGGAATAAATTTAACAGTATTAGATTTGCAATAAATATATTGAGACTTCCAAATATACATGGCGTGTTCTAAATCTAATAATTTAATTCTTCTTAATTCAGGTGTAATATCTATTTGAAATATTCATCATTTCATTCCAAATAATTGGTATTTGGTATACTTGGAAAAATACTTGTTATTTTTTGTTTTCAAAATTTTTAAATAAATTCAAAGATCTCATAATCAATTTGTTATCAAATTCTGAACTCAAAAATGACGATCATCATGAAATTTTTTAATTTTACTTGATGATTTAACAAATCGAATCATCTATGCCATTTTAAATGTCTACAAAACTTATAACTTTTTTTTTCTTTTCAATTCATATTACTCTGTCCTGTTTTGTCCATTCCTTCACCTTCAAGTAAATTATTCTGATACTGTAGAAGGTTGAAATATTTTTATATCAACTTATATGTTTTTGTATTTCATATTAAAACACTTTATACTACGTTCACAAAAACATTGTGAATGTTTTTATGTTTAAATGTTATGTTTCGAATTGCTATAATCTGAAATTTTCGAATTTTATTATATTTATTCTGTGAGAATATTATATTAATAATATCCATTACAAGATTAGGTAAATTTAAAATTTTATGATAAAATTTATATTTTGGGTCACTAATAAACACTTTTGGTTAAAAACTATCATATTAGGCCTAAACAATGAAAAATTTTGTTTTCGAGAAACACTAAACTGGTCAAATGCGAAAAAAATTACCGTTTAAGGAAAAACTTAATTTGAGCTGTTGTTTAAATTTATTTTTCCATTTCTATTCATTTAAATTGGAAGTACTTGGATTTAACAAACTGTATTAATATTAAATCTGTGACAAAATCAAAAAACACAATATGGAAGAATATATTTTAAAGGAAATATATTCTAGTGAAATTTACTTTAGTAACTCTACAAGTACATTTGTAGAAGGTAACAGCCACAGAATAATGCATTGTATTATTCTGTGTATGCATTGTATTATTTATTTCAAAAGTTCCTTCAAAGCTGCACATGACAGGTAACAGATTAATTTCAAATTGAAAACTACTGTAAGAAATAACTGGTTGATTTTACCTTTTTATTGGAATTATATTAAATTCAAAAATATCACCCTTATTGTATTTTAATACACACACTTACAAAAAACATTTTGATATTGGAACGTAAACGATGTGAACATTTATTTAAAAAATGTTGAACAAAATTGAATAAATTTGCTATATTATCTACACAATATGCTTATCTAAAGAACATATTGAATCAGTACTTACATTTCTTAAAAAAAAAGTTCAGTAATAAGGTTTTAATACATTTCTTTTTTATTTTTTAAATCTGTTAATGTATTGGTAACTAATAAATTTTCTCTGACAAGGCGTTTATTTCTATTTACATTCTTGTCTTATTGAGCAAGAAAACACATCCCATTTAAGTGTTTCTCTAAAATGCTTAACGAATAAGGTGTAGCTAACTGTGTTTTTCTTTCTGTCGAAAACGGATCGATTGGAACGCCATTTTTGAAGTCAACAGCTTCGTCCTTGCTACGGAAATAGGAATTTAAAACATTAAAAATATAAAAACATTTTAAGAGTATTGGAACTGAACAATCAGTAATTAATACAGTTCTCTTTCATTTGGCAAATCTTTAAAAGCTTTACTATTTTTTTCCCCTACAATATAAGTAATTTATAAAAATAACATAAAAAACATTGTATGATTATTAAATTAGAAGCAATTAATTTTTATCTTCTCAAGTAATATGAATCTTATTCATACACGGTAATATATTAAAAAAAAATTTCACAGTAATTTTTTATAACTCTCCAAATGATTTTCAGACTTTTAAAATTTATTGCGAATCAATAAATGTGTAAATCATAAACTAAGACTTTTCAGCAAAATAACAAATATTGATTACATGGGAAAATATTACGAGAACTACAATTAATTTCAAATTAAAAAAGAATACATTAGTTGTAGAAAAAAAATATCGAATTATTATGAACACATTAAAAAAATGAAATTAGCTTGCTATAAACATAATTTTATTTCGTATGTATATTAATTATTTCATAAATATATACATCCTACAAAACGAAAATTAAACTGTGAATACGAAGATAAAAATTAACAGAATTTATTCAAAATCAAGATTCTTTAAATTATTGTGCTCACAATTTCACACACAAAAAATATTTTATAACAATTATTTAATGAGAAATATTTTCAAAAACTTATGGTTTATGTTTGTTATATGTTTAATATTAACAAAACATTAAAATATATTTACTTTAAATGCAAATAAATTTTTTTATTTAAGAAAATGAGAAATTTAATATTAAATTCATAACAATGCAAGCATTTTGATGAAGTATACGTAAATCTTGATTCCAATCGAATAAGAAATAAAATTTGTAAGTTTAATGCAATGAAATTACAATCAATCAAATTCATGATTCTTTGCTTTAGTTCTTTCAATTACGCTCCAGAAGCATTTTCTAATAAAAATATCTAAAGTATTTTAGAATTTAGTAATCTGATATCACCTACACAAATAAATATATCTAAAAAGAAAAATGTGAATTGTTAAAATTGAGCAGCCCCCCATTTCATAGATGTAAATTCCCCTTGGCTCCCCTCAGAATAGACTCTTCCGTATGTTGCCAGGGTGATGAAGTTACGCCATTTTTGAAATTTCGCCACGCAGCTGTGTGGAACTCCGAACGACAAGTATCTTGTTTACAATGTAAAATAGAGCGGCGTAGTGCTCGCACACATTCACGGTAATTTTTGCTGCCCAGTTTTTTTCCTTCTATTTTTATTTATTTATTTTTTTTATTTCCTAGTTACCCCATTCGAGAAGTCCAGAGTGTCGTATTTCCTTAATATTTTTTTCGTTTGGAAACTTGTCACCTCGCTTCGACATTCAAAAGAGTCAAATAGGAAAGACCTGAATTACAGAGGGTTCCTATGTAATATAATATGTATTCCATTCGATGTTGAGTAAAACTGATGCTTCTACACGAACTCTTTCGTTTTGTCGAGGAATGTTGAATATAGATATTTTCTTATTGAACGTGTCACATAGTTCATTTTTATCCAGAATTTGTGCAGAATTCTGAAGAAAATAACTTCCGAAGTAAATTTAGTAGTAAAATATTGTTGTGTGTGTGTGTGAATAATTTAATAGTACAAAATCTTTCAGTAAGAATGCTGGTCAATACTTAAAATAGAGTAATAAGTATATAAAAATAATACATTTCCTACAGTTTAATATTTTCTTAAAGAATCTAAGAAAGAATTAGTTTCAATAGAGAGAGAGAGCTCGTTTTCAGTTATAATTACCAAGAAAAAGTTGAATTTTTTTTTGAAATCAAGCTATAAGGAATAAAAATAAACTGAATAAAATTCAGTTATTGTACTTGAAAAATAAAATACTTGTGCTAAATTACTTGAAGCAATAAATGAAAGACATTTATTTGCAAGTAAAAGATTGGATTCATAAATTATATTCACAAATATGAATCCTTAATAAGTGTATAATGTGAAGTAAATAATTTTTGAAGGTCTTTTTTCTAATAGTCTTATCTTTTTTCTATCCTTTTGATGGATTTTTATGAAATTTTTCTATATCATTGTTTATTTTTTGATAGATTGCACGAAATTCTTTTAAAAAATTATAAAATCAAAATTTTCCGTATTATATTTTAACTGAACTGAAAAAAAATAAGAGTTAAAAAAAAATCTCGCCCAAAACTTTATAAAATCTGTTTATAAATTTAATTATTTTTTCTTTTTATGTCTTTTTCTCTAACACTTAAAAGAACATATTTTTAGGAGTGAAGATTGAGGGTGTTACTTTATATTTAATGATAACTGCTGAATAAACCTTTATCATTTGCGAGAAAAACAATCTTTGAGAGTAATAACAGTAAAAATATGAAATTTTGCAATCCTTTATCGTATATATGAAAAATATAAGCATATAATTTCATTTCGGTCTGAGAAAACAGCAGGGATTTCAAACATTTCTAATAAAAGTTTGTGAAAATATTTTTTTATAGTTCGTTGACTTATTCTGTTAAATGCTATCGATTAAGTCTCTCACTTACTTGTTTTGTTTACTCATACACCAAATTCTAGAACGAATACCACAAATATTTTTAGATATATATACATACAATACACATCAAGATCAGACGATTGGGCTTAAATTTATGTGACGCTATAGTCATATGATAACAACAATAACGTGATCCCAGCCAACCAGTTCATAAATTCATGTGACGTCATATAATAGCTACAATCACGTGTTTCCAGCCAATTAGTCTATAAATTCATGTGACGTCATACTCACGTGATAAAAACAATCATGTGTTTGCAGTTCATCAGTTCCTGCTCTTCGCTGTTGCCATCTTTTGCTTTGCTTTTCGCAGAAACCTTCTTTTAAAAAGTGCATATTTGTTAACTATAATAAAGCACAAAAGCAAACAAAACACACTTGAGCTAAAAGTACATGTATGATATAAGAGCTTTTTTTTTTAAATTTAAAATTTTTTTTTTTGATGACAGTTTTTTTAATAGTTAAGCATCTTAACCCATTTAAAAACTTTGAAATTTTATCTAAATTTTACGAATAGGACGAGTTTAACGTCAGTTTTAAATTCAATGGAGAGCACGTGATTGTCTTTACCATGTGACAGTCATGTCCATTCTCATTGGGCCTAGTGAAACAAAGAAAATATATTTTTAGCTCGTGAAATGACCGCCTTCACATCTGCAATGACATAAACGCATTTTTCTTAAGAAATATTATATAATGCCCCAAATGTTTATTTTTTCTTCCGAAGCCTGAGACGAAGAGACCTACTTATAAAAGAGAAAGCCTTGGGACGATGTACTTTCCTGTTTACGTCCAAGCAAAAATCGAAGGCCAGGTTAGGGGTGGGCAGCTGTTCAGAAGAGCAACCCCCGTTAATGACCCCGCGTGTATCCTGGGGGCAGCATCGTGGACGGATGGGCTCAGGTTTCGTTAATTACATTCCTCTGTGAGAAACGTTCTAGCTCCGCAGGAAAAGCGTTCTTTTGACCTTGAAGGGAATGATTGAGCATCAACCGGATGATGCAGTGAGACGGTGGGGGAGAAGGAGAGGGTGTAAGGTGGGCCGGAGAGACACCGGGCCTGTTTGTTTACCTTGTGCGCGGATTTCGGGGTTTGCGTTGGCAGTGGCCCTCAACCTTCGAAATGGGAAAGAAAAAAAAAGTTAGGAAATACACAACAAAAAAATCGACTTCTTTTTTTTCTTTGAGATGGGAGATTGTGCTGGGTGAAGTGTGGTGCCAAGGTCGGGTGCCTTTTCTAGTGTTTCACTCTGGAAAATAAATCCAAAAAGAAAGAAAGAAAGTGCGTAAATAAGTAAATAAAACTTTAAAAAAAATTGAGCACGTGTTCTAATGATATTTTATTTGCATTCTTTTTTTCTACATGTACCCATCAAAAAAAAAAAAAAAATTTGAAATAATGTCTTGTTTCGTTTAGGATAAAGTTGAATAAAATTCTATTTTTTGTGAACTTTTTTTCCCCCGCCAGTCGTCCTTTAGACAATGTATATCGTTATTTATCTTTCACACATATTTTCGGGCGTAAACAATGTCTTGTATCAAAAAATTTTGTCTGTCGATATCGAATTCCTTGACATTCAACGAAGGACGAATTTATAACGTTATAAACAAAGTTCATATGATTGCTCCTTATCGTTGATTAAAAAAAAAGGATGTTTTCTTTCAAATAAAAAAAAAAGCTTCATTATAAGTGTTGAGTATGACTAGCCATATTTTTTTAAAGCAAAACGGAGTCGCGTAGACTCAAGAATACGAGTTCGTAAGTGAAATAAAAATTCTATGAAACATTAGAATATAAATATAAATAATAGCAAATGACACTCAATGAGTTAATTGATATGTTACATCGTAATTAGCGCCATGCTGCTCACAGCCGAATCATTGTCAAAAAAAAAAAAACTGTTCGTTGCCACAACCATTCTGCTAAACTCAAGATACGATGACGATTAAACACTTAACAATCATCTAACGGAAAATAAAATTTTAAATGTAATAGTTCCTACTCTGCAATAAAACAAACCGAAGAATTGGAAGTACCACATCATAATAACAATTATAATGCTAAGAAATGTTTTCATTTGTAAATTATATTGAGTACTGTGAAACGAATCTGTTAATATTGTTCTGGTATAATGTTACATAGTGGCGCACACAAGGAGGGGGGGAGGTCCTGGGGGTCCGGATCCCCCAAAGCCCTTGATATTTTTTCCGATTGATTATATTTTTAAGTATATAGTGCGTAAAATTTAATTAAGTATTTGTTATTAAGGATTAATTTCATTAATTAATGCTAATTATTTATTCAATAATTAGTTTTTTAATGTGTTTTGTTCCCGAAAATCGTCAAAATCAAAAGGAGCATGGTACAAGAATGGTGAACTTTCAATCCCGGTCCCCCCCCCCCCTTGAAAAATAGAAAAAGCCCAACGTTAATTTATTTGCATTTAGTATCTATCCTTTCATCATTATTCTATGTAGAGCAACATATTACAGAACACTTTTCATTTTAATCTGAATTGATAAATTTTTTTCACGAATAAAATGAATTGTGTATTTCGTCTCCTGTACTGTAATTCTAATTGGGTTTTTATTTTTTCTGAAAGTAAATTTCGAGTTACGTTAAGATACTTTTACGTTTGCCGAAGATAGCCTCAAGACTATAATTTACTGAAAATATTTATTTGTATTTTGCTTAAGTATTGATACATAATCAACGGAAGAAAATAATTCAGACTCAGGACATTACATATTAAGCATTAATGTACCATGAAATAATTTACTTGTATTATCATTCTAATTTACATATACTGAGACCAGTGAGGAACACAAGGGGATGTCCCAGGAGTCCGGACAAATCCCATAGACCTTGTTTTTTTTCGATTGGTTATAATCCTATGTATATATTACGTAAAATTTATTTATATATTTGTTACTAATAATTAACTTGATTAATTAATGCTAATTATTTATTCAATAATTAATTTTGTATAGTTTTTGTTCCCGAAAATCGACAAAATCAAAAGAATATGTTGTGCGGCGCATTGGAATGTTGTGCGGCGCATTGGAGCATGATACCAAAATGGTGGACTTTCGACCCTGGATCCCCCCCTTTGAAAAATTTTTGTGTGCGCTACTGACTGAGACAATAATTTAAATAATTAAGGCACATTATTTGAAAAAAGGAAAGATATTACTAAATTCATCTAATTTTAATTTGTGGCGATATTTTTAAAACGAGGAAAGTAACATTCTGATAAATTTCCAGGTAATATCTCACTAGGGTTAAGATTGCAGTTCAGCTTATCTATGTCGCAAATAAAGAGTTGACATGATTTGTCATTTTGGAGAAAGTCATATAACGACTGTATTTTTTTCCCCTTTTAATTCTGGCGCCGATTTAATTTCATTTCCATGGTTTATTTTTAGAGCTTCCATACAAGTTTTCAATTGGAATTCATCACTGCACGTCTTTTTTTTTTATCGCACTTCTATTTTTATAAACTGTCTGAAATGCCACTTTTCCAGGAAGTATGAATTAACCCAATTTGAGGAAAGTCACTGAAAGTAAGAGTAATTTTTTGTTTGCAATTATCCACATAATATACGGAAAATGTCTGCGAGAATGTGTTCGTTGTCATGGTTTTGATGCCGCACTGGGGAAATTCCTTTGTGTGTTCTATTAATACAATTTTTACTTTTTCTTTCATATACACTTTTGGAAATGAATATGATTCTGCCTTTTTTGTAAAGAAAGAGATAATATCGCTTAAATCTATTCATTATTTCTCACAATCACAATTTTCCTCGCTATATCATTCGCACTAACAACAATGTTTTCTAATTTTTTTCGCCATAAGGTATCCGAACACTTTCCGAGAACATTTTTTAAAAAATAGCATTCTAAAATATTCTAAATACTTTTTTAGGGATCAGTACTAATAAATATCAATACTTAAACACACACAGCAATATTTAAAATAAATTACCTACATATTACGAAAATCACTAGTATAAGTGAAATTTTGGCAATTTTTAAAGAACTTTTCAAGGGGCAATTAGAAAAAAAAGTGATAGAATTATATTAGTAAAAATATTACCTTAATAAAACTACATACATTTATCTAAGGAATGTACTGAAATTTAAATGGGTATTATAAAATATAAAAATTTTAGTGCTCTGATCGAATAAATATAAAAAGAACTGTGATATATTTACGAGGCTATTATTGAAATAACAGGCTATAACTGAAAAAATATTCATAGAGTAAGAATTATTTTAGTATAGTTCCAAGAAAATAATATAAATATCAGGTTCAAAAAGTTTCTTAGAAATACATCGATAATATTTTGAGTTATCAGACTCTCCATGACAGATATTGAACCATTTAAATAATATTAAAGACCCACTTCCTGCTTTCTTAATTTTATGTAATTTATTTTAACTGGACCTCTATGTGACGTAGAAACAAAATGATGTGTGTTTTGTGTAAGCAAAAAAAAAATTGCTCTATCCAATAAAATAAAAAAAAAAAAAAAAAATGTGTGTTTTGATCGAAATTGGTTATTAGTTACACTATTTCTATAATTTTTGTAAAGTAGTTTTTTCCCCCGAATTTTTGGAACAGCGCAATGCTTTTCTGTTCCAAGTGTTCTCTTCTTTAAAAAAATTTTTATCCCATATTTTTAAATTAATTTCAAAATAGAAACGTCGCAGTTTTTAGTATCAATGTAAACATTTCAAGAATAAACATAATAAATACATTTAAATTTTAAAAAAGCATGCGCTATTATTCATAAAATGACATTATACAGGACTTTTTTCCCCTTAAGCAATAATTATGTGAATAATAAGGACTAATTGTACTTTTAGAGGCCCAGTGGTCGAGTGGGAGCGTATCGCGCTTCCACACCACAGGTCTGGGCTCTATTCCCAGATTTGGCAAGGTCAACTCAACCTTTCAACCCTACTGCAGTGGGTCGATAAATGAGTACCAAGCTTGCTTGGGGACTTCAACACTAGGGGTCTCACTTCAGACTTGACCACCTGATCGGGACATCTGCTCATGCACCTCAGCGCCCAATGATCACATATACTGGGATAGACATTGTAGGCCATGGCCCTCATGGACTGTTGCGCCGATTAGGTTTGAGAATTGTGCTTTTAAATTGCGCGCATATTTTTAAAAAAAATAATGGACTTATGATTTATACTATACTGTTAATATGAAAATTATATATAAAATATAATCAATTTTTTAATTTTTAACATGCACGCAAATTTCTCAAATGTGAACATATTTCTAAAATTTCCAACTGAGCAAGATTTTTTTGTTTTTTTCTCTAATAAATTCTTCTAGGTTCCGTGCTGGTTTATTAAAAAAAAAGATTAAAGCTTTACTTATAGAATGCTAATCACAATAAAATAAACTTCAAGAAATAAAGCAGAATTATTTATAAACTGTAATATCCATATTTTAGACTGAAAAAAAGAAAGAAAAAAGGAATTTTTCAAATCCTGTTGTCATGGCGACGCTTGGTGATGACACATCGGCATCACACGCCTTACTTTTAAATTATTTATTATGTAGTGATGAGTCAAAAGCAGCTGAAGCATAGGGATTTTACCATCTTAGAAGAAAAGGGGTTATTGAAAAATTGTTCAGTAACTTTAAACAACAGGAAAATGGCTAAGAAATAACTTTTTAAGAAAATAAAGAGAAAAAATCCAATTTTTTAATAACGAAGAAAGTTTAAGCCAAATAAACAATACTTGTCAGAGACTTACGTAAGAAAAAAAAAACGGTAGAAAAGTTTGGAAAATTCTAATTAAAGAGACTGCATAACAATGCATAAAAATTTCCATCAAATCTTACGAAACTCTTTGTTAACAATGGATTCAATTCATGATAATCACATGATAAAATTAATCACATGTTCCCCATTGCACTTAAAACACAGACACGACGGCCCACAGGCTCAAAATTACGACACACCTAGTTAAAATTTAACTTTACCCTCTCATCATAATTAATGTAAGAAAGTTGAAGTTGCATAAAAATTCATTCTCTATCAAAAATATTAAAGACAAGCAATGAAAAAGCAATTGATCTTCTGTAGGGAGACTACAATTGAACAGTGATTGGGAGAGTAACTAATTGGATAGTAATGAGATACATACATTGAACATAAGTAAGTAGTGAGTTCGGTCTTTAAGAGGGGAAACAGAGGGCTGTGCGCTGCTCTGGTTGGCTCTTTTAAAATACAGACATTAAACTTGTACTTGCTATTATATTTGTAAAATTTGGATAAAAATTAAATTGGGTAAAGATGTTCAAGTATTAGAAAAAAATTTCATCAAAAAGTTTTTAAGATTAAAGAATATATATATGTCAGGTTTGAAAAGTTTAGCTTCAAAATTAAGTAAGTAATAAATAAAAACAGAGCGAACTCTTCAGGCCTGGGGCCTGTCATATATATATATATATATATTATAATTAACGTGTACTTTTAAATTAAATATATTTTGCTTACTTATGTGTGTTATTATTGTTGACAAATATGTACTTTTTTTAAAAAAATACCTGCAAAAATTAAAAGTTGGCAACAGCTGATTGATTAAAAATACGCACTTGCATTTATAACGTGATTATAACGTCGCATGAATTAATGAGCCGATTGGCTGGAAATAAGTGATTATAGTTATCATGTGACTATGATGTCAGATGAAATTAACTCATTGCTAATACAGCTTTTGAATGTATTTCGAATGTGAATTTCATAGAAAGCTTGTAAATAATTATGAGTAGATATGTACACATACTGAAGATTTGAATAAATCGATCTAAATATTAAATTTAAACAATTTTTGGTTGATTCGATTTTTTTAAAATAAAAGAACTCGAAAACTTTTTTAATTCTTGTAAGAGGAGAAAAGTTATATTATAAATATTGGTAAAGTTGAGAAAATTTAGATATATTTATTCAGTTTTATTATTATTTTTACTTTTATTGAGCTTACAAAAATCGAATATTAGATTAATGCATAAAGAAACAAAACAAAAAAAGGATTCAATCAAAAATAGTCTTAAAAATTATGATAACTGCAAGCAAAAAGAGTTAATTAGGCATTAGTTTTAAAGGCGTAAAAGAAGAAAAATCTAATGAACGCAAATGACTCAAATTAAATTCCACAAGGAATACTTCAATTAAATGTACAACTGTGCATCTTCTTTTTTCTCATTATCAGAAAATTCACAAATTCTTTTCTTAACAAATCACAAAAAAATAGAAATTGAAGAATAAAGTGGGAAACATCTGATAAATAAGTGGGATTGGTATTCAGCAGTTAATTTTAATTCAGATGTAATTTTTCTTTTCTTTTTCTTATTCCGATTCTAAATTCCTAATGTGTCTTTATATTGTTAAGTTAATGCATTTGAATGAAAACTTTGAGGAGTTAATTTTTTAATTTTACTAGTGAAAGTTATTTTAAGTTTCCAGGAAGAAAATAAATAAAATTCATAGCTTGAAAGTATTATTATTACCGTAGTTGTTATTTAAGTTTTTAATATTGAGTTATCTAGAGATGTAACAAACAACACAGATGAAATTTTAAAAATATAAGTAACATCTTCTGAGGATAAGTACATAAAAAATCGTACAAATGTTTCAAAAAAGGTGATGAAATTGAACAATTGTATTCCATTTTAGTTTAATGGATAAATAAAATAAAATATATCCTATATATATATAAATATCTTTTATTCCATCTTTTTGTTTTGCATATTCAACATTGTATTTTTCAACTCTTCTCATCTCTCTCTTGAATTGAATAGTAAATAAATTCCATTTCCTTCTGCTTGAATTCTTTTTTTTTCTTCGAAAAAATAAATAAATAATTAAGTTGAATCTTGGAAAGACAAAAAAGCGTTTCCACAGAAAAAGAGAATATGTGGAAATTCTGAAAATTGCATTTGTTGTCTACAGCTGCATTAAATACTTCGACCAGATATTTGCGTAGAATAGCAGAAAATAACGTTTGCATCAGACGTGCAGCAGATGTTTGCAACTTGACTTACGAAACACCGAATTTACATTTCTTCCACTACTGATAGGTATTTTATATTGGGACAGCAGATGGCGGACATTGTGTGCTGCGAATTACGTCATTTGACGAACTTCTTTGTTAGCTTTTACTCGCATTCAACGTGGAATGGCAATAAAATTTTTCGAGGTCGTTTGTTACTTTTCACAGAGTTTAATCTTTCGCCGTTTTGAGTACCGTCTTTATCTTTGTTCTTTATTCTAGTTTTAACCTGTCAATAAAACTCCAGAAAATTTTCATTACACACCTGTCATGTGATGCGCTTCGCTTTTTATCATGATTGTATATTTAACATTATATTAGTCATATTTTTATCAATGGGGCAACGATCTTGGGGCAATAATGCGCACTTAGCTACTTACCTCTACCATTATACAAAAATATTTTTCAAGATGAATAAAAAACATTTGTGTTGCAATATTTTAACACTTTAAAGAAATTGCAGAAATCAAATGAAAATTAATTCATGGGAGGGGGGGGGGGATATTCATATATAATTTCAAAGGGCAAAAAATTATATATATCTTCGTTATCTTATCAGAAATGTAAACTTACTTCCATGTTTTTTTATTAGAAGTTAAGTAGAGTTTTTGCAGAAGTAGAATAGTGCTTTTAATTAAAATTTAAATTTTGAATAAAGCACAATCAATTCTTTTCCATTATAATGTGTTGTAACTCTTCTTTAACGTTTTGGGTACTTACGCATTACTCTGTTCCATTGTACATAGCTAAAATGCTGACCCTTGCCAAACAAAAACCAATAATTTCGTCAGCCAGCAATCCATCATGGAAAAATAATCATCAAAAATAACTACTAAATCAGTGTTAAGTCACGAAGCTTGGCAATAATTTTTGTTTAGAGAAAATGGTAGATGGGATAATATACGTAAAGTTTTGTTTTAAATCTTTTCGACAACTGGGCACTCTTAGAATGATTAGCCATTTGTGCTTCGTGTTAATTTTTCAATTTTTTTGAAAAAAATATGTCTGGAAAACAATTCAGTTTTCTGATTCCTTGGTAATTTTTCTGTAGCTGGGAGCAAGCGATAAACCGCCAAATATAGCTTTATACCCAAATATTGGTACCACACTCATTTACCACCAATCGTCTACATCAACCTATGAAGTTACTTATTTTTTTATTGGTTTTATTCTGTATCAACCAATGACAGAATGTGTAGTATTCTATGATATGAATTAAATGAAAAGAATATTTTAGAGATATGACTCAGTCGGATGAAACAGTTGGCAGGCCAACATTGATAATGGCCTTTGTTGCTCAATATCCTATAAAACTATTGAAAAAAAAATAATGATTTCGTAAGATATTCTAATATGCTCAACTTAATCAAGGTAAAAAATTGGTATTTGCCTTCAACTAAAGAAAATGTTTATTTTTTTTATAGAAAAGAGAAATTAGTCTACTTTCTGTAACTTTAGCAAGTAATCACGGTGTGACGTAATATTACAAATAAGGTATCAGATGACGATGCATACTACTTCAGTAAGTTATTTTTGTTTCATTTCTGGATAATTGCACTTGGGGTAATTTGAGTCTCTCAAAAAGAAAAGAATAATTTTTTCTCACTACATAATGAAAACAGACCAGTTTTGTATCAACAATCTATTTTAAATTTCTGTCACATAAAGGGCTAGGAAATGTATAAATAATATGAGTGTTATAAATCGCAATGGGCTCCATACATGATGGTCACATGATAAAGACAGACACGTGTTCTCCACTGAATTCAAAACAGACATCAAACGTAATTGTACTTGTTGTTCCATTTGTAAAACGTGGGTAAAATTTCACAAAATTTCAAATTTCATATTTTAAACTGATTGTCTAAAACATGTGGATATCATTACCATGTAACTATGACGTCACATGAATTGAGCTTATTACACACTGACAATTTCATAGTGCTTTAATTTTAAGCAAGTGATCACGACATGAAAAATTCAAATTACAGCCTTGTCGACTTTTTTAATAAATATATTTAAACGATCCCTGATTGTGATCTGAACTTAAGATTATTCAACGTGTAACAGTATTTTTTTTTTTTTTTGTAGGATTTTTCTTTTTGCATGCAAACATATTTAATTATCACGTTGGCTTAATTTGCATTCATTGTATCTTCGAATTTACTTGCATTTATTTTATTTATTTACTTGAATAGAGCGGCATTCAAATATCTGCATCAGTATTTTCTACCTGCTTTGGCGATACATTCAAACATCTGGCATCAGTATTTTCACCCTGCATTGGCTATATATTCAAGTATCTGGCAACAGTTTTTCTGCCACTTTTTTTTTTTTTTTCTAGATAGTATATTATTCTGATCTTGAAATGAAGATTGGTATAATGAAATTCAATTATTGTTTTTGTGGAACTTTGATATCTCGAATATATATGCTCTGTTCGATGCTATTCTTTTCATGATTCATCTGTAATAACTGTGAGTATTTTTCAATGTATTGTATTTGCTTAGTAGTATTTTATGTAATATTCAAGTGAATCATTTAAAATAAACTTAATGTGATATTTAAGTTCGAAATGTTTTGTTTTCAAGTTCTCTAAAATTCAGATTAAGATTATGTCTCGATTTCATACTTTCAGTCTTTTAATTCGATTAAGGAGTTAAAAAATTTCTACAATCTCAAGTATAAGACATATTTTCTTTCTTCTTAAAATCAGGTTTTAGTAAGTGGTATTTATTTGTGTGTGTGTGGATTGTACTTTCAAATTTTCTTTTCTAATAAATTCAATATCACGACTAGGTTAGAGCAAAACATTCAAAATCTTTAAGATATTCTTAATATTATATCCTAATTTTAAACAAACTTTAAAATATCATAAGCCTCGTAATTTTCTATGTGAATATGAATCAGCAATTTTTGAAATAATTAAAGATTCCGTAAAAAAATGGGGTTAGGGGATCATATTCGATTTTATAAAAAAGTGAACGAGTATACAACAGAATTTCCTTGTAATTATAGTTAATGCTTATTGAAATCATTTCAATTTTTTTTTTTTTTTTAAGAAAAGAAGAATGTTCGATTATAGAAAACTAAATGAAAAACTCATTACACAGATGCACATTTTGAACCAATGTTTAATATATTACATTCTGAAATATTTTCGTTTAGTAATTAACTTTCGTGCGAAAATCAAGGAAATACAATGATAAATGCAAAAACTTTTTAAAATACATTAACACACATTCCCATAACAAAAATTAAACAATTGCATGTGAGAGTGAATAACGTCTAAAAGCATTTAGTCTAGAATTGCTATTATTTTTTTTCCATTGTGGGAAATTACTTTTTGAAGATGTAATACCATCTTTTCCAGAGCAAGGCCAAATGAAAAGAATAATCACTAATTTCACCTTTAGGCACCTTTTTTGTGTTATCATGATTTATTTATTTTGTGTTATCATGATTTAAGTATTGCACTTGTTCGAGATGGAATTTTGGTTTCGAAGGTTTGAGAAGTATTTCAAGGAAGCCTTTCGATTCATTTTAAGACGGTAACAGCAACAGTTTGACTGATAAAAGAAATTTCATAGAACTCTCGGTATATACTGGTTTTTTATTTCTTTTCTTTCTAAATTCCTTTCTAAAATTATTTTCTTTCGCATTGGCTTAGAGAAAATTTGGCAATACTGCTCGATGAAGTTTCAGGTTACGTTTAAATAAATGATTTTTTGTGATAGTAAAAACTACAACTCATTCTCATTTCCTTTGTATTTTTTGAAAAAATGCGAAAGTATAAAAGACACTGAAAGAATTTTGTTCTGTTTCTTTTGCTAACCTATTGCGCTGATTCGTTGAAAAGTGTTTTGTTTACATGCGGAAGAAGAAAAATTACCTTTCATTTTATTTTTCATCAATATTTTTTCCTTTATTTCATACAGAGACCATCTTTACAGTGAAAATCGGTTAACACGAAACTGACGGGACAGAAATATTTTTTCGTGTTAAAAGAATTTCGTGTTTCCTGGATATTGCAATAAATAAATAAATATTCAGGAAAATTAAATTTATTACAGTACATTTTATGTATATAGATGTGTATATATGCATGTATTTAATAAAAATAAATGAAACAAAAACATTCACAAGGACTTAACGAAATAAAATACAAAATTTTTTAAGTTTTTTTGAAAAAACAAAACATTTATTGAGTTTTAGGACAATAATCTGAAACTTCTTTTTGAATTTGCCTTTTTAGCATCAAATTGTCAACTAATTGGTGAATGTCATCCATTTTATTTTTATTCATTTCTCCATTGGAATGTGCGTCTAAATAACTGCGAATACTTTTCATGATGCTCCTCATTTCGGACGACGTGGGATAAGGACTGCATTGCTCTTATCATTTTGTCGCCGTAATCTTCATCAATGATATTTTTTCAGCTTTGAACAAACTCCACAATTTTTTGTCTGCCATAATAGGGGCTGTACAGACATTATCAACATCTACTGCAAGGAATTCTTCCAATGATAAAGTAGGACAGCTCAATAATATCGAAACTTTCGCAACCATTTCATTAAGTGGCTGGTGTATTCCGTATTTTGTTCATTTCTAGAAGGGAAATCGTTTCGTGTTAAGCGATTTTCATTTTGTTAAGAGAAAAAGTGTATGAAAATACATAGTAGTTTGTCGGGATCGTTGTATTATTTCATGACATCCAATATTTCGTCTTAAGCGTTTTGCGTTAAACGTATTTTACTGTATATAGTTACAGTAAGACCACTTCTTAACGAAGCTACTAAATCCCGAAAAAAGTTCGATTTGTCGAAAATTCGTTAAACACAAATTCATCTTTCAATATAATTTCCAGGTTGGTTCCAGGAAAAAGTTCGGAAAATAGGGGTTCTTAAAATAAAGGTCTGATAGTATATATATAAACACAGAGAGAGAAAGCTTCATATGAAATTTGACATTTTTTCTTGTTTTGAAATTTTTTATTTGTTTCATTGTTTATTTTTTTTCTCACTTTTTTAATGCTACACGTGGCCACGGTAGCCTAGTGGTCAAGATCACAGGCTCGTGGCTGGCGTGTCACAAGTTCGAGCCTAGTACCGCTGAAGACCCTCCGTGTAGAGAAGGGCAATGCACGTTAAATATATGGAGACTCAAACGTTAAATATATGGAGACTCAAACGTTCTCTCATCAATGTGGTGTGGAAGCTAGGAAATAGGAGTGCCAGCTCAGGAGTCATTCTCGTCAATTGACCATGGTTTCAAAATTACAAGATCCATCGTGCAGCTTTATAATGAGACGTTAACTCTCTCTTTTTCTCTCAAAGCTGATCAAGCGACGAGGATGACTCCAAAGTCAAAATCTATACCTTGTCAATTCGAGACCTAGATTAGAACCAGTTGACAAAAAAACCGTGTATTATCATTGGTCTTTAATGGCGTCATGACTCGAACCGAGGAGCAGGGCCGGCTCTAGCAGTTTTGCCGCCCTGGACAAAAATGGAAAATGTTGCCCACCCCCCCCCCCCTCTATCTCTCTCCATATATATATATGTATATTATTTTAAGTCTCAAAAAATTCAAAATAATTCGAAATTAAGGACTTAATTACTTGTAATTATTTCAAACTAGTGAAATGTAAGAGAAGGAATCATCCATTTAAAGTATCGGACTGCGTTCGGAACCGTGATTTTGCAAAAGAGTATAAATGGATAATATTTACGACATTTAGTGTCACTTAGATTAGAAAATGTATATAAAATTGTTTTAAGAATAGTATTACAATAAAAAATTATTTAAGTACAATATTTTGACAAAAAATGAACATAGAATGACCCATTTTCAAAATATTCTCCTTTTGTGAAAAATGCTTCTTATAATAATACTTTGCTTATATAAAGCTCAGACCTCTGTACAGAGGTTCAAGTAGAATTTTTGAAATATATAAATTAGAAGTGGGTTTATCCATGTTTTACGATAACAAAGGGGAGAAATTTTAAGAAAAAAACGATGATAATTATTTCAAATGGTTGTAACTCTGAAAATAACGTGAATTTTTCAAAAATCATAGTTGAGCCTCTGTACAAAGGTCTAAGCTAAATACAGGCAAAATATTATTATAATAGAAGCGTTTTTTACAAAAGGAGAATATTTTGAAAATGGATCATTCTAAGTTAATTTTTTGCCGAAACATTGTATATAAATAATTTTTTTTCTCAAAATGTCCTTAAAACAATTTTATACATGTGTTCTAATATAAGTGACACTAAATATCATGAAAAGTATCCATTTATGCTCCTTTTTAAAATCACGGTTCCGAATGTAGTCGGATACCTTAAGCAGATCAAAAAGTATTCACTGATGGTGGGTATCGCAGGCGTTTCTTTTAACTTATAGTAACTATACTGCTGGCAGCCGTAAACGCAACACCAAGAAAGACAAAAGATAGCACAACAAAATTTATTTTGTAGATAACATGTTAACCAAGTATCAAATGATTAAATTTATAGACTTCTGTGAAGTGTGGTTCCTGCCAGAATCAGTAGCCAGAGTAGCCGCCATTGTTGGAGATCACCGCTGCCACACGCCTCGGCATTGGTTCAAAGAGACTTTGGATGTGTTCTTGGGGTACAGCAGACCAAGCAGCTTCCACACGTTGCCAAAGTTGATCTGGTGTGGTAGCTGGGGGTGTAATCTGGGTCAATCGTTGAGCAACCATGGACCACATGTTTTTTTATCGGTGAAAGATCCGGAGAGCGAGCCGGCCAGGGAAGCAATTCAATCTGGGGATTGACTAAGAACCTTTGGACAATGCGTGACACGTGTGGTCACGCATTATCCTGTTAAAATATGGCTGTGGCCAATCCCTGAAGGTAAGGAACGACAACTGGCTCCAACACCGCGGAGATGTAGCGCTGGCTGTTTAAAGTACCGGTAATGCGTACTAGAGGAGTGCGAGAGTGATATCCAATACCACCCCATACCATAATACCCGGTGCAGAACCAGTGTGGCGGTGCGTAACGCAGCAGTTCAGCATCCAAACTCGAATCCGACCATCGTGGTGTTGCAGACAGATGCGTGACTCGTCAGTAAAGACAACTTCATCCCATTCTGCCGCCCACATCCTTCTTTCATCGCACCATTGGCGGCGGAGACGTCTGTGGTTCTGTATCAAGGGTAAATCAAGCAATGGACGTCTTGCGGACAGACCACTCTGTTGTAAACGGCGGTGCATCGAATGGTGCGCGCAGACACTGAATGATGCGTTACAGACTCAATATGCTATGCTATGGTTCGTAATGTGATTGACCACGTCGGACCGTCGTACCCTCCTGATCATATATCTGCATTACAGTTGTTTGGTTTCGTCCAACACGACTACCGATTTCCCTGAAAGATAATCCACAATCTCGGTAGGCCACTATCCTTCCTCTGTCGAACTCAGATACTTGATGAAAAGCTGATCGCTGTTTTCTATGAGACATAACTGATCGTTTTTTGAAAGAACCACAAGTAAAACACAGTTGCCGAACTTGAAATCGTCGAAATCTCCAAGCCTTAAATAGCGCTTTGATGTGGCGCCACAGGCGCGCGTGATGTGTGTCTGCATTGAAATTCTAATCATTTGTATATCTCACTTCCGCTAATGCATGTTGTAAATTTCATGTTATTTGCATGCTTCCTTCAGGGTTTTGCATTTACGGTGGCCAGCAGTGTATAACAAGACTAAAATAAAATATCTCATGTGGCTCTCTGTCTTTCAAAACCTCTGATTACCCTTGTTCCCTTTTGGATAGCTAACACCGATTATCGTAAGGGTGAAAGGAATGTCCGTTGTAACCTCACTCCGGGATGGGGAGAAAGTTATTAGTGAAAGATGTGTAAATATATTAAATTTCATGCTTTAACGTATACTCTCGCCTTGAACTCTTCAAGTTTCAGCATAGAAGAAACCTGTCATTAAAATGACAGAGTACAAAATAAAATAAAATAAGATACGTTAAATGAGAAATACCAAATTCACACTCAATAATATTTTCAGAAAATATATCAAATTTTTTGTAACAAAAAAAAAATATTTTTCAAATTCGATCCAAATGCCGCTCCTAAAGTCTCCAACTCGGCCCTAGAGTCGCTCCTGCCAGGAGTGTACGATCATGATTATTCGGTTACTGCAGTTACTTATTAATAGTATTTTTTGTAATAGTGATTTTTATGTAGCTGAGATGTAGCGATTTATAAATCTGAAAAAAAAAAAGACAATATTTTTCTTAAATAATATTTTGTTAAATGTTTGTAATATTAATAATACTTTGTTATGAAATTGAAAAAAATGATATGACCGAAACTGTGACTTAGAAAGATTACAAGATACAAACAAAATTTTTTGTAATAAGAGAGCTAAATTTTCAAAAAATTCTGTATTATTCATAAATTATTGTTATCGGTATACTCTATGATATTTAGTTTGTTAAATTCTTTGTTGAAAACATTTAGAAAAAATTTACTAAAATTTTTTGTTATATACGTATTTTTTGTATCTAAATCAGGGGTTTTGGTAAGAGTGAAAAAAATATTACTTATTGGCTTATGGGAGTTTTACGCAAATAGAATATTTTTTTTATGAAAATCTAAAAATAATATAATAAACACTTAGATTTTATTGTTAATAAACTTTTTATTTTTTTTTAATAAACTTTTTCATGTATAAAAGGAAAATGAGTAATTTCAAACATTTAATTCTAATTTATTATTAAACACATACTCATTCATTTATTAAGAATTAGTTCTTGAAGATGCCAGCGAAATTAGGCTAGTTTAGATGTATATCAATTATAATTTTGAGATGTATTATAATTATGATTTTATTAGGTTCGCAATAGAAAACATTTGATCAGAAACATATGTTGATCCAAAATTACAACGATATCTTACAGTCAAATTCGTACAAATTTCAAAAATTGCCTGTCGGTTCAAGTTTTCAAAATTCATTATAACTTGGATCTCTTCAATTTAAATAATTTTCTTATAGTTACTTTTCAGTCCGGTAAGGTGCTGTAGGTAATAATTCTGATTTGGATTTCAGGCAAGAGGGAGGGGGAAGGGGGAGAGGGTAACAATTAACATCTCGTAGAGAATTCGAAAAAGGATTTATGAAAAGATCAGCATTTTTTTTTTTTATCACTTTAAAAATCATCCAACCTAGCACTGAATGAATCCTTCAAAATGAATATTAAATTTTTAAATCTATTTTAACTTGGCGCATTATTAATTTTGGTAGATAATTGCTGCATTATTGTGAAACGTGTTAATATTTTTTCTTAAAATGATAATTTCCTATTGCTAAGGTGACCAACCATCCTCCTTTAGGGAGGACAGTCCTCCTTTTATAGGTTCTATCCTTCCTCGAAAAGTGTCTTCCTACTTGTCCTCCTTTTCAATATTTTAAAACTGATCTGTGAATCTCTGTATTCAGAGATGAGCCAAACATGTTTCCAAAATGTCGAAGAATGATCTGAAGCAAATATCACAGGAAAAAACAGTTTTCAATAGTATTTTTTTATTTTGTCGCAAGTAAATTGGGCAGATATAGAAAATTACGTTGAGTTTTTATCGAAAGAAATGCCTGATATTAAAATTGATGACAATTGTCTGTTTGAAGTAGAAAGAAGAATGAATGTATATTTAAATTCTAATAAATTGGAACAAAATTGGAAAATCAACATGCTGAGAAATTGGTAAAAGATGGGTGAAATTACTTAAACCATTTCAAAAATGAAAACATTCCGTGTGAAATGTAATTATTCTTGTTGAATTTTAGTTGTGCTGCCCTGGAACTAATGCAGCAGTTGAAAGAGTTTTTTTTTTTTCATTTAGTAATGATTTTTGTGAAGTGACTAGTGAGAAATCAAAATTGAATATTAATATTTTAGCTACAGTGCTTACCGTAAAATTCAGTATGAAGGATATTTTTTGCCTGAATTTTCCAATAATTAAAAAATGAAATGTTGACAAAAAAAAAATCATTCAATGGAAAAATACTTGTTTAAGATAATAATTAAAAAGAATGTAAGCGTAATTAGCGTATTTTTCTTTGAATTAATAAAACGTTTCATATACTTAAATTGTAATTTTTTCTTAAATTTTTCGTTCTCCTTTTCATTGTAAAAAATGGTCACCTTTATTGCAATTCAATTAATTATGTTTAAAATGAATTTTGAGGGATTTTTTTTTTGTCTGTGACAACCTTATTTTAATAAAATTGTTATTTTCCTATTATATTTTCAAATGTTTTAATAGGTCTTCTCGTGCAACTGTTACAACTCCGCCGTGCCACGGGTTGGCCCCCCCCCCCCACGGATCTAAATGAATTGTTTGTGAAATTACATATATTCGTCTCCATCGAGACTTATAATTATTTTATATCTATTAATAAAATGTTTTTGTTGTTTTAATAAACAAACAAGAACTGTTTAAGCACGTAAAAGGAATAACTGAATTCAGGTATTGAAATGCACACGAAAAAATCACATTAAGCGATTTTTTAAGTTTTAGTTCAAGAAAATAATCAAATATTTTTTGCTTTTGTGCTACAGAGGAAAGTAATTCGAAGCACGTCAAATTTATTTATTATAAATTTAAATTATTTAGTTTAATAGTTTACATAGAGCTCTTTAAAAATTTGTAACTCAGCTTTGTATTAAAATAAATCATCAGGGAAATCTCATAAATATTTAAAAAAGAAAATTACCTCACAAATGTCAGTACAATAAAATTGTTTACGTACGTATGATATAAGCGTGTAACTCAATAATTACAGACAAAAAATAATTTAGTCTGAAATAATTTTAACTAAAAAAAGAAAAATTAAGAAAGGTGGTAGAACTAGTGGCAGTGTGTTTGCCAAAATGCAGCTGACAATATTCAAATAATCCAGTTTGAGCTGGGAGAAAGAATGAACGTGTTAGAAACACATTCGAAAAATTTTGAAATATGCACACAATTAATTTTGTTTAATTTTGACAGTAAAATACATATTTCCCAAATAACGTCAATGATTCAACAAATAAACTCATCTATGAGGATGATTAAACTAATTTTCTTCTTTTTTTTTATTTTAACTGAAACAAATGGACATATAATCTATAGGTGTAACGATTTTCTGTTCCAGTTCTATTAAAAGGGCTTTTCTTTAATTCATTTTGGTTCGGAACCCCCCGAAATATTTCGCTTATCTTAATTTGTTTTATTTACCCATTTAAGGGTAATATTAAGTAAACTGTAACCTTAGCTCTGTTGTCAAATTTTTGCTGTCAGTTAAAGCAAAACTGCATCATTCACCGGATCCCATTGGCTTGCAAAAATAAAATTATGTGATACATTAGAACAGCGGTTCTTAAACTTTCGATCTCAGTGCCCCCCCTCACTTTATGTATCAACCTGACGTCGCGGTCCCCCAAAATTTTGAACACCCCTTCTTGACTCCCAACACATTGTAAGACTGTCTCAGGTAATTATACAAACTTTAAATCTGGTAATTACATGTTCTAGCAGAGTTTTTCATTTTGAGCAATTTAGTGTTCTAGTCTAGTATAGTACATCTGTCCATTTTTCGACGAGGCCTTTCAAAGTCTGTAAAAGAATGAAATCTTCTTTCGCGCACCCCCTAGAAAGGCGTTGAGGACCCCCGAGGGTGTTCGGACCACAGTTTAAGAACCGCTGCATTAGAACATTTTCGAAGTTCCTTAGGTTTCAATAAGTTGAGGGGGAAATGTTGGATTAAAAAGAGGATAACACTTTTGTCCGTTCACACGTTTTTGTATTGTATCAGATGACTTTATGAATTGTGTACAGTGGCGCACACAAGGGGGTGACCTAGGGGTTCGGACAACCCCCATAGCCCTTGATTTTATTTTCGATTGGTTATAATCCTATGCATATATTACGTAAAATTTAATTATGTTTTTGTTATTAATAATTAATTTTATTAATTAATGCTAACTATTTATTCAATAATTAATTTTGTATTGTTTTTGCTCCAGAAAATCGACAAAATGAAAGGAATATGTTGTGCGGCGTATTTGAGCACGATACCAAAATGGTGGACTTTGGACTCCGTTGAAAATTTTTTGTGTGCGCCACTGATTGTGTATGTTTGCTTCGGAGTAACAATGCTTCCACCAAAATATCTCCAATAAATGAATACAGGATCAAAATGACAGTGGATCCTTTAAGGATACGACTAATCAAAAATGACATCTGAAGAACTTATTACCTTTCATTGATTCATTTTACAAAATTTATTTCGTAAATATATTATAAAAATGTTTCAATGCTTTATAAGTTATTCATTCTTGTAATAATTTCATTTTTTCAATAGAAATTGATATTTTCATGGAAAAAAAAGGGTGAATTAATTTTATTCTTACAAGAATTATACTTGTGAGAATTCTTTATTGAAAAAAAAGATAGTTTAGCGTGTATACCATAAAATATTTATGCATTTTATTTGAGGATTTTCTTGATGTTCAAGAGAGTAAGTAACCTCAAAAAATTATTTTTAGAACACGCTTTCTATATAATTTTGTTTCTTGCTGGAGAGAAAAGAGAAATTGAATTCAGAATTAAAATATTACAGGATTGAGAGAGAGAGAGAGATCCTAACATTTTGTGAAAAAATAAGATTAGAAAACAACTCGAATTGAATTACAAGTAATTCAGGCAAGAAGAAAAATATTAATAATCGCTTAAATCTAAAACTTTTCAGTCAAAACAAAGCAAAAGTAAATTGAAAATACCTGACTCATATTTTCAGAGTTTACAGATTTCCAGGAAGGCTTTTCACAGCTGAGCAGATGTTTTCTCTGCAAATATAATACAAGCTATTCTCAGAAAAAGAATATCGTTTTAAAATTAAAGAAGAATAGAACTGGATGAAAACTCTCAGAATTCGAAGAAATGGCTTTTATTTAGATTAATCGAAAGTAAAATTTCTTTTTAAATTACATTCCGCTAAAATAAACTCTATGAAAATGTCGAATTAACAAAAATAGTGTGAACAAATTTCAGAAAAGCACCATCTATTTTAGACTAAATCTATGAATAATTAAGCTTTAAATTATAACTAATATTCCAAACGTCGAAATCTATTTGAATATTAATGAACTCAGAAAGTTCTTTGTACGATCTACAATTGGTGTAAATGTGGAAAAGATGACAATACACTGGAAAATTGAGCAGCATTTTAGAATTATTGTAACATATTAAAAATTTAATACTTTTCATGCTGCATTTTATATTATTTTTGTCCATACGATCAGAAATGTTAATCAGAAATTTATAAATTCATTAAAGAACTAAAAGTATTAATAGCCTATACGGAATGGAATTAATCTTCTTAAAAAGTAAGAAAAAATTTAAAATTTGTAATTGAAATAGTCCGTTTTTTGAATATGAAGTGAAATTAGTCTTTTTAATAGGTTTTATTTAAAAATTGATGGCGTAAGAGTAATTATGAAGTTTTATTTTAAAACTGGCTACAAGTATGAAAATAAAAAAAATCTTAGAAATTATTTATCTTTGTTTTTTAATTTAATGCGGTTCAATTTTTCAATATCAATTTCTAAAAACATTTATCATACATTCAGTCTTCTTACATTAGCTCACAAATATGATCTCTTTTGGCTTCAAAATGAAGACCATTTTAATGAAAGAATTTAAAGATAAATATAGACTAAAGATAACTTAAAATGTATGAGATAAATACACAATCCATTAGAAAGAAGGATATTGTTAAAGCATTAAAATATCTATTCTAATCCTGTGTTAATGTATAAAATTTATAAGGACAACTTCATTATCTAAAATGTTAACTGTTTCAAGTCTGGTAAGATTATAAATTATAACATAAAATGGAATTGTGTGTTACCAAGAATAGAAATTTTAATAGATATTAACAGGCCGGATACATGTTCCTTTATATGTGTTATAACAAGAGAATCACAATTACAGTTTAACTAAATATCAATTATAGTATTAATTTTTACATTAATACACAGCGATGAATGAATAGTATTTTTGAAAAATGTTCAAATATACATAATTTTTAAGAGTAATTAACAAGACATTAATAAAAACCGTATTTAATTAATTGATACTTATAATTCATATAAATTAATTGAAATATAAGATGATTAAGAAGTTGAGTAATTATATTTGTTGTCATCCTGTATATGAATGGATTTTATCTTAACTTTATTTGTAAAAAGAGAGAAAGAGAAAATTGATAATAAACTTCAACTTAAAAAAAACAAAACAAAACTGAGTCAACTAATCTGATACCGTAGAACACAATTATTTTTCTGGCGCCTCCTAAAGGAAGCCAGCAGTTCCTCCCTCCTCCAGCACTAAATAGACTCGTTCAACAGTAAGAGCAAGAGATATTTTCGGCTCACGTTCGCTTCTCTTGCTATCAATGTTACCAGCTGACTTCGGTGGTTTTAGGAAAGGGTTGCCAGACCGATTTAGTTATTGCCGTTTTGGGGAATGTTGGAATGTCAACAAATTCATTTTCTGATCAACTTCCATGAGTCCTGTAATTTTTTAAGGAATTTTCGTCATTATATAACGGATCACAGTTAAGCGATTAGAAAGTGTTTAATTGCATAGACATTTGGATGTTTCGTTCTAGTTAAAATAAAATAAAAAAAGAAAGAAAAAGAAAACCATGATTACATAGTTTGTTTACGGTAGAAATGTTTGTTACATAGGAACATTTTTCATTATACTGTATGGTAATCCTGTGTGTGTAGATGTATTAAATTAATTTATTTGTATTAGAAAAAATACACTGATGATGGTAGATACACGGAAATATATATAAATAATCAATTATGATAAGTAATACGCCTCATACCACGCTCACATTTACGCGAATTCACCTAAATTTTAACATAAAATTAAATATTATAAAACCATGTTAGCAAATGATTTTCATTGACTGCTTAACTTTTTTTTCGTAAATTTACCCAAATTTCTGTGATTTATACTTTAAATCCATAAAATATATATCTCTTAAAAAAATTACATGATTTGCTTATACATAACGGCGAGATAAGTGAAGAAATAAACAAAAATTTATACTCATATGTACACAATCACGTAACATTCTGTACACATTCACTCACTGGTCTAGCGAAAAGTGTAGTAAGTTTCGAATGGACTTTTTACAAATATCCTAGGGATAAGATAATATCTTTCTAGGGATAATATAAGAAAAAAAAAATGTGTAAAAAATGACGCATAAGAGTAAAGAAACAGAACAAATTCTTTGTTTACTACTTCAAAGATAATTTTGTGGTCCTGATTCCGAAATATATTCACATATACCTTGATAAAACAATCGTTTGAAAAGTTAAAAAACAAGTTTTTGAGCTTTTATTTTTGTTCAGGATTCCCTGTCGTATGTTAAAATTCCGAAAGAAAAAAAAAGAAAGAATTTTCGACCTTAGGTGTGTTTTCAGTAATTTATCACAGACATCTATTTATTAATTAGTGTCTTCAGGTCAAAACCACAACACTATCAAATGATAGATTCTCAAACATCTGAATAACCATGATGCAATGCAGTCAAGATCAGCTGCAATAACGGTAATCAATGTATGAGTGTTTTGTGTATATATTTGATCTCTGCAAAAAAGGTCTACAGGTTTCCGCAATAGATACGTTGTTTATGTGTTTTGGTAAATTTTATTGGTATATAAGACTAATTAGAAAAAAATAAAAAATCTGGAAATTTTTGATTTTGGTGATTGAGATTTCAAAATAAGATGAAAATGTATCATTAAATTAATTATGAGTAAATAATGTTATTGGAAGATTAAAAAAACGACAATCCGGCGTATAACGCGCACTTTTAACACAAAAAACTAGATCCAAATTTAAGGGTGCTTGTTATACGCCGGGTATAAAAACGATAGCCTTAAAAGAAAAAGAAAATGAACATAAAAAAAAAATTATTTCTACGCATATCGAAATGCTGTGTATTTAAAAGAAATGACATGCCTTATGAACTAAAAGAGTTGTAACTCTAGAAGTATGCTATCTTTTCAAAAGCCTCGAATAAATGGTTTCAAAACACAAGAGTATAATATATTAACATTTCAGATTTCTTCGTAAAAAAAGGGGGTGCGCGTTATACGGCGAATATACCTAAAAATTAAAAAATGCAGCTTGAAAGTATAGGTGTGCGTTATACACCGGTGCGCGCTATACGCCGGATTTTACGGTAAATAAATCTTTTTTTTCAAAAACCCTCGAAAAAATTTAACACTGTGAAATTAGTATTGATTTTTTTCTTCTTCAAACCTAAAGGCAAAGTTAAAAAAAAAAATTCTTTTATCCGCTTCTGCAGACTATTATTACACCTTATTTCTTAAATTTTTAAACCAGTTTCTATGTTTTAGAAGCTTTTCATTTGTTATTTATCCTTACTTAAAAAAGAAAGAGTCAATTCTCTTTCTTATCTATTTCTCACTAAACAATTTAACACTAGAAGGGTTACACGTACAAAAAAAATGGAATATTTAGAGCGCAAAAAAGGGTAGTTATAAGCCGAGATTAGATAAAAGGAAAAGGTTCATCGAAATATTTCCGTGATTGCTTGCGAGTCGCAAAAATAAACAAAAGTAAAAAAAATCTGAATTAAAATCCAGTGCGTGAGTGTGACCTTCACATTTTTCCGCCCCTCCGACACGAAAGTTGCGCGCCGATCTCCCCTTCACCATAGTTGGCTCTTCCAAACCTGCCTGTCATGTCTGCGGTGATCACGGACTAGTTCATTGACTTGGCGTAGAACCTGGAGGATGGTACGCCAAATTTTAGACTCCGATATGGAGTTCTCTTCAGTATGAAAACATCCATGATATTGCTCCGTTGATATTTTAAAGAGAATTTTTTTTTTACTCGCTGCTGATTGTGAAATTGAGTAAAGATGTATTGAAGTTCTGCTGCCGATTAATTGCATTGAATACGTTTTTTTTCCTCTGCCATCATGATTTCTCGATAGTTTAGTATGACGTGGCTGTTTTTTTGTTGCTATCCTCTACCATGTAGCTGAGATCGCAAGCAAAGGCTGAAATATTTTTCATTTCTTTGAATCTTGCCTAAATCGGTCGCCGTTGCTGACATCTTGGACTAACATGTCGCACCGGACGTAACAGGAGCAGCATGCGGCTGCCTGTTGGAAGTATACTGAAAAAGTGTGTTATCCTCATAAATCGAACCACAATTTGGGATTCTACATTCCTATTTAAGTGTGCAGCTTGGAATAAGTGTTTTTAAGAATATATATTTTATGTTTTTTATTCGCGTGTGTGTGTTGAAGAAAACGGGAGACGACGTATATTTTTGGCGATGAGTAGTGTCAAAGCACTATCAGTAGGACATATATCCACCCCTATGTACATGGTCATGGAGAGGTAAGATATATTAGCTGCTGATTATATTAAATAATCAATAGCATATTTATACTTTATATACTAATGAATTTTTCTGGTGAAGAATGACTTGATCCTCATATTGTGTTCATTTACCTTACATAAGTGTCTTGTGTGTTAGTTATATTATGATTGATTATGTATTTGTGTTTTAAAGATTTATTGTAAATACATGTATCATCTCTGCTATGAATTGATTTGAAATGTTTTTCTTGTATATTAAATCCTATCTATGTGTGTGAGGATGCTTTGGACCGAAAGATAGTGCTAGCATAGTTTTTGTGATAACGTTAACATAGCTTTTGTGATTGGGAAAGTGTTAAAAAGTATGCATTCTTAGTGTGATGTTGAGATACACTATTCAGTGTTGTCAGATTTGTTAATAGATTGTAAAAACCTTGAAGTCAGTTTATTTGCCATGAATGTAAACTGGACGTCCTGGTGTCGATTGTAACGAAATAATTTTTTTTGTAGTTGAAATTTTTTAAAGAAACACTATATTGTTTTTGGAATTATTACATAGATCGTGTTAGAACATTTTTAGAACAAAATTTATGAATTACAATTCATTTAATAACAAAAATTAGAGTGCTAATTAGATAATTTCGTCGAAGCGAAATTCATGTAATTCCAAAACGCGGGCATTTTAATTTAATTATGTAGGTATTACCATGGCAGTAATTAAAATTATCATCAATTATTTTGCTAAAAGTAATTATCGATTTTGTGGATTGATTTGTTTAGGGTTTTACTCTTTGCTCGCTAGCATGTAAGCACATGTTCTAACGGTAGAATAGAGGGTAAATAGGGTTTCTGTTTGAGGAACAGTTTAATATTCATTAATTCATAATTTGTTAATTTCTGCAAAATTCTAAAAATTATAAAGAATGTAAAATATTCATACTTGTATTAAAAGCTGCTTACAAATGCTACTAACACCGATCGTAATTTCTTTTTAGTTGTGTAGAAACTGCAATTCTATTTCAAACTATCGCTATTAAAATTTGTAAATATGTGTGGATTCTCGGAAAAAATTATCTAAAAGGAATATTTTCAACCTAACAACTCTGGCTTTATTTGTTTTGAGGTCAGTTGATATTATCGGGATTCATTTTTTATCATAAGGATAACAAATGTCGTTTCCGAAATAAATTATCTTTCTCTTTTGCATGTTATACTGATTTACTTTCTGCTCATAGCTGCATTTTAATTTTGATCACATTTGCTTATTTATGCTTAAAATACAGGATTATAAGAAATCATATACGATTTTTTAGTACTTCAAAATTCGGTATTTCTACAATTATGAATTATTCAGTAATATTAGTGCTCTTTTAATGGATTTTATAATGTAATTAATAAGGCACATTAAAGAAATTACGTTCTGAAACCCAAATGCACGATTTATCTTACGTGTTAAACGACGTTCGCGTCGCAATTCGAAAAGGATTAGAATTTCGGTTTAAAGATTTCATGGTTAATTCACGGCGTTGGTATTATAAGTATTTGAAGTGGTTACTTATAGAAATCGGCGAACTCTCGACTACACCGGAAGTTAATTATACACACGGAATCATTATTCCAAGGTTGTTGTGTGTAGTAAATTGTTCCAAATTATACGGGTAATAGGCGGTCCACCCTTCTTCGCCAACCTAACGCTGTTTCTAAGTTGTGGGTGGATTGTATTTCAAACGGTTGATTTGTCATTCAGAAAACGTTTTCGATTTTTCTGAGAAACGCTACTCTGGTCATTTAGAGTGTTTTTTGAAACGTTAGTTGTTTCCATAGCGACCGAGTGCTGTGAACTCTTTCCTTCCCTGTGATAAAGGATTTATTGTAATTTTTTTTTATATATTTGAAATGTAGGCTGGAAATTTCCAGCTTTGTGCAATTGACTTCTAAAAGGTAATCCCGTGATCATTACAAAGTTATAACTTGCGCGTGAAAAAAATTTAGTATTGATCGTACAGTACTCGCAACGTGCGTGTTAATTTGAGTTAATATTAATGAATATTTAAATATAATAAAATAAAATGTTATATTGTATAAGAATGAGTGATTTGCGTTTTGCCATGAATTTTGTAGTAAAAATGGCGTTGCCATCGTCGTCTTAAATATTGGGAATTGGTAAATGAGAAATATTTGTATATTTTGGCTAATAATTTGTCTTAAAATATTTATATAACAAGTAGTGGCGTTGTGTAGACAATTTTTTTAAAAAAAAATCTGCGCTTTTTGTTAAAATTAACGTCAATGTAAAGAAATATATATATATATAATTCATTGTATTTTGATCACGGAAAGCTTATTTCCAACAGGATTCGTCGAGACGATGTTTTCGATGTAGTTGTAGTTCGTTCTAATGTCAATGAAACTCTAATGTATTTTATGGAACTAATATTTCATAGCTCTCTTCTGGTGTGCCATTTCAGTTCACGAACTTCTTGGCTAGGTTTACAGGTTACCCACTGTTATTAGCTGTTCTATTCCGGGCTTCAGAAAAGTTCCTATCCACCCCTCACATATGCCGGATGTGGAAACCTCTTGCATCATTACCAGGACTAACGTTGAAATGGTTTGTAGAGCCCTACCCCGTTTCTTTGCCCAATTTTCTTTTTCAAGAAGTAAACACGGTACTTTTTGGCAAGATTACAACAGCTCGGTTATGTCTGCGAGTTCCGCGACCTTGACTAAACTTGTAGAAATTTATATATAATTTGGAAGAATCTGTTCATTCTTCAGAGACCCATCAACATTTACAATGGGAAAAGCCAGATTTTTTTCGTTGTTACTAGTCGTATGTAACATCGGCACTAAATAATTAAATTGGAAAAAAGGTTAACTTAAATGCTAAGGATTCGAAAATTCAACCTTTAGTATATTTTAAACAGCTCTCATATGGTTCTAGTTGCATTACCGCTAAGATATGCGTTTAAGTATCCATTTTAGAAATGTGAGGAAATTGTTTAGAAATTGAGAATTACGATACCCTTCGTATCGCCTCCGAGTGCGATGTTCATAAACAATCTGACAAATAAAATGTGGATACAACAGAGCACAGCAAAATCAAACAGAAAGCTACTTTTAAGTGTAACACGTTCTTTTAATGATTCAAATGTAATGTACTAATTTCTTTTAAAGTTTAATTCACAAAAAGGTTTTGTAATATCGTTTCAAATGTATGAAGCTCGTGCAATTCTAATTCAAATAAATTTTTAGAAATATTGTGATTTTTACAACATTCGTCTCGCAAACTTAATATTTTTCAAATTTTGCTTACACTTTTTCTTCTGATTTTTATGAAGTTGTCTAGTTTGTCATTGAGTTGCGTAAAATTTTGATTATTCTCTCCTTCAATTGTTACTGTGGCGTTTATCGTTGCAAGAACGAATGGACACGTCATCATGATGATTCTTAAGGAGAATTCGAATATAGAAAATTATTTGAGGTACTGACATGATGTTAATTACGCAGAAGTTACCATGATATTAATGCTATAATATACTTCCAAAAATCGCACTGTGCTATTGAATCACTATCTTCAAGCTGTAAATAACGTTAAGAGTTTTATAAATAATTTTTCATGAAACTTTTAACAGACTTTTTTTTATATTTTACTTTTGATATCCCATGGACTAAAATTTAGGAATTATATTTAAAAAAAGGATAACAGATACGCATGCACTAATTTCAAAGAAAATCGTTGAAAGGTGCTTAAATTATATTAATATTCGTAGGTATAATTTCATGTGAATCATTTGAACAACGTTATAAAGGATAAAAACGGAAGTTTTAATATAGTTTTTTTTTTTTATAGTTTTGTAAAATTTACCAAATTTGTTCCCGAGAAATTTAGTCAATACCGGTGCTACGTTTTGTTTATTAATACTTTGATGAATTGTGTGGCGACGATATTTAAGCAACTAGTGAAAATTGTTGAGTGAAAGGCATATCGCATGTTGGAAAGGCATTGACCTTCAGACGACCTCTAATGTTTGTTCGCTGTAACAATAACTCCGGTCGAGTTTTTATCTGATGATTGAGGTACCGAATTTTACTCCCTGCGCGGAAATGAAATTGCTGCTTTAACTGAATTGTTTTCCTGTTTCGTTGTATATATACATATGTACTGCTTAGAAGCAGTTATTTATAGTGCGCAGTCCAGTTGCGTATTGTAATCGATGGATGATATAATTTGTCATTTATTTCCTTTATTCTTTTACGAATATTTATTGCCTATGAAATATTTATTGCTTGTAAATGATTTACAAATGAGAATTTAAGTGTAGACTTCATATATATATTGTGCAAGAAATATTTAGAAACATTAAAAGGTACCTTGTAGATTTCTGAATTGTTTATTTATTACAAAGGACGTAATTAAGTCGTTTTAATTTGTTTTTATTTACATCTACGCGACACGAGCGCTGTTTCACATACCTTTGACGAATCATTTACTCAGCCAACATAATCAAAAATTCTAAATGATATTAGCCTTGAGAATGAGACTGACGTTGAAGGCTTCTTTGGGTAGAATGCAGTTTTGACTTTGACATTGGCACGGCAGCAGCTCCACATGCAGTCATTGAATCGTTTAATCTGTAGTTTTTAGCGCTTTCGTTTTTTTTTAATGCGTACAAAACGCATTTTCACTGCTGACAATCGTTTTCGCAAAAAGTCCTTGGCCAGTTTGGAAAGTTTTTTTTCCCCTCCGACCTTTATCTTGTAACCCTTTTCCGCCCTAATCGAGTTGGGAGTTGTTACTCAACCCTTTCAGCTTCTTTGTCCTTCCCTCCCCGTCTCCCTTCCCTCACCTCCCCTACATGACCTACAATGTGTTTGTCTTATGAATAGAGTATTCTGTCTGATTTATATTTCACTTCAAGAGTTATTTCTATTTTTTAAAGAAAAATTTGGACTTGATTCTAAAATTTTGTTTTTTTCGATAATTATCGTTTTATGTGAAATCTTTTAACACGATTGTTTTTGTTACTCGTATCCCTTTAATTTTTTAATAGAGTTGTTAATACGTTTTGTAACACACATTATCCCGTTTTTGTAAAGAAATGTATACGTGTTTATTTAATTGGGTTCATGTATGTTGTCTCGAATTCAGTAATTGGCAAGGTTTATAATTAGTGGAATTCCTAATTTTAAGTTAAGGATGTGCTATTCCAGAGAGAATTTTTCTGGAAAATTTCTATTCGTTGAAGAAGGCTCGTTCGAAAGAAATGAAACGCCAAGTTCGTAGTTTCTTAATGCTCAAAGTATAGTGACCTCGGTAGCTGAACAGTTTCGGTGTTAAGCTTGTAGTATATTTTACTTCGAGTCACGTGTCTAATGCTTGATTTGTGTAGCGAACTGATGTGTATTAAATCTGCCCTTGCTTAATTTTCAATTTGTCCTTTAATGTAGTAATTCGGGTACCTACTCAGGTGTCGGCTTCGTCATTTGACCGTAGTGATTGGTTGCGAACCTTGTTTAGTTGTGGTTAATGAACCTTGTGATGGCCAGAAAGAGTGACGATAAACATTATTTTGTATTAAAAACTTTTGTTTATACAGCACAAATAAAATTTTAATTAATTTTATAAGCGATGCACGCATTGATAAACACTTGAGTGATTAGCAAAGCTAAGATTTCAGTGATAGTTTTTTAAAATTCACTTCATAAAGGCCAAAATATATGTTTTGAAGTTTACGAACAAATCTTTTGAGAAAAATCGTGTAGGAGAAGTGAAATTGTAAAGAATTTTGGCTGCGATAAAAGTTGAAGTGACGGAACAATGTATGCAATGGTGCTGCGAATTAGGAGATTTAAGTGTCGACGTTGATGGATAATCAGTTAAAACTGAAGTTTTTATTCTTGTAATTGATAAGTTGTAGATATAGAATACTTTCAAGATAAGCGTAATGTTTGTATTTTACGCATCGTCTATGTATTTGAGTTAGTGCAATTGAATTCAGTGGAAAATATGTTTATCATTTGTTTATAATCATGAAAATTTAATGTTTATTTAATATATTTGATATAAATTGAAGGCCGTAATACTTCATTTTGGATGAAATCCCGCTTTTTTTAACGTATTTGGTTATCTTAAAGCGGTTATAAAACTCCTACATTCGTCAGTCCTATATTGAAACGAATAAAATATAATTCTTTCAAAAAATTACATCTAGGTGTAAAAGATTTTCACCTTGGCTTTGCTGCAACGCAGCTATTTATCTGTGGCGTTCAAATTCAGTAACATGTTTCACTGTTTGCTCGTTTCTTGGAGAGATAAGATAAAATGTTACCGGCCTAACAAAAGCGCTTTGATCTGCTGATGTTGCGTATTAGGTGATTGATCGCGATGCCCTATGACCTGACATAGTTTTTGCCTCTACCCGTCTTCCGAGCATGCTGCTTTTTCTGGGTTGGCACTGAGAAAGAAGGAACGGATTGATAATTTTTTTTTGATGTAATTTGTATAACTTTACTTTGAAGGAAGATTTGGACTATCACCTGACGTGGAAATTAGCGGAGACGTTATTTAAATCAGGGGTGTCCAACTCAAATGACCTTCCGGGCCTCTTCGGAAAAACATTATAATCTCGCGGGCTGCACAAAAAAATATGTACCTTTATATCAGATTTGGAAACAAAAAAAAACATTTATTGGAGTGAAAATTTAAAACAGAATGAATTATTATTATTGTTTTCGTTATTTTTCATGTATACAGACATAGATAATATAATAATGTTTATATGACGTAATTATACAATGATCAAATAGTGTTTAAAATATTTCAGTTGTCATTTTTTTGAAAATTACGGTGTTCCTTTTGAATTGATCTTTCGTCACTCATTGTTGAAATTTGATTGTGCTGTCATTCGCAAATCATTAAGTATACATTGCCATTTATCTTAACCATCCTGAATATTTTTTTTAAGCTTTAAAAAGCGTCTTTGACTGCCTCTTGCTTTTTGGGCACTCCAAACAGAAAAGGAGGAGGAGAAATAAAAGTCGCACACACAGAGAATCATGTACCTTCCATAGTAAAGGATATGCATAGTGCAATTCGGAATTTATTAAAAAAGTAATTTATTATAGTAAAATCAAATGTAACTGTTTGGTAAAATATAAATCTAATTTAATCTAAAGGACATTTTTATTATCAAAAAAGATTTATTTTAAAACAAGAACAGGTAACAGGCAAATACATTGTAGATTAAAATATATATATAAATTTCCCCTCAAATAAATTTCAAAATTAAAAAACTTTACAAACCTGATATTTAAAAATTTTTTAAGAAGAGTCGGTGGGCCGCAACTTAAGTACTGGCGGGCCGCGAGTTGGACACCCCGGATTGTATTTGGATCTCCTCGAAAAAATCAGTTTATGTATTAGGACCCTTTATATGTACTAATTTTGGTTCGTATCTTTTTTTTTCGGATTAAAATACCCTTTTTTAAATTTTGAATATCGATTAAGTTAAATCTGACCCTCAATTTTAGATCTTACGCAGGCGTAGAGGATCCTCTTCTTGTTCTTCATTCTATGATAATTTGTTTTCTGTTGATGCGTTTAGGGGGAACGTCTAAGATCTGTCGAATTGCATTTCTTGGGATAAATTTTGCATTTTTATCGTATACTTTATTGCTCCCTTACGCGCGGAAGAAAATGTATTAAAGGTTTCATGAAGTTTGTTTTGATATGCGGCGAGTTTGTATTTTAATCTATAGATATCCTTTTTAAAATATTATATAAAAAGTTAATTTGTGAATTAAAAATAATGAAATTGCAGTTAGGTTACTTTGGAAAGTGGCGTTTAGAAACTAACAAATATATTCAAAATGGAATAAATCTTAAAACTTATTTCAGATCGAATATAAATTAATATCTGTGAAAGTTGCAGTTAGAGTTATCTGCGTGATTAAAATCACCCGATAAATAAAAATACTTGGCCATTTTTATTTTCATCTGTATCAACGTGAATCATCGTCTGAATCAACAAACACTTCCTTAATTTTTTTTTCGATGTTAAAAACAAGGTTTCGTATTGTGATTTGTGAAATGACCTCTTTACCCTTGGCCGCTCACCTCCTGATTCCAGATAGAAAAAGAGAGGGAAAAATAAATAAATATATATAAAAAAAAACATATTTTTTTTTATCATGCATAGGTTAAAGGGGGATTCACAATTACTTTATCGGCCTCTGGATATACTAGAGACCGTGGAAGAATGAACTGGGATTTGTGGAAGACGGGGGGGGATGGAAGAGGTGGGATCCTTGAACGAGAAAACATGGCAGCCGGCTCAGAGAACCGGCTGTGTATGATAGAAAAAAAAATGAAAATACAAAATGAAATATAAAGAAGCAGGCTGCATGGAACACAACGGGGATCGTTTCAGCCGTCCTGTTCAGCAGGTTTGGCAGGTAGTTGGGAAGGTAGGGGAATTAAATAACGAAATAAAAGTCTAGAAGAGGTGGAGAGAGGGGAAATATATTTATAAAAAAAAAGGAAAAAGAAAAAATAGAAGTAAACGACTCGAAGGAAAGGTCGTGCTGGAATGGGAAGGTGCCTTCAGCTGAAGTGATAACAGTAATAAAAGAAAAAGAATGGAGCAGGGGCGGGGGGGGGAGGGAAACCTATAACCGGTTTGAACTAGAAAATGCATTCAAAGAGGGAGAAGAAAGAGAAAATCAAAAGCAGATGAGACGAGTAAATATGTTAAGCTCTGTTTTTCTTTATCGTGGAGTCGGAAGTAAAGGCAAAGCGAGTTATGTATGTCTAGCTAAGACCATAATTATCGTTATGGACTGGTTTTCTCTTCGGAGTTCGCATTTCGTGTTTTTCCTCGATTTTTGTTTACTTTTATTTTTTTTCCTCATTGATTCAGATGGTTGGCATTTATTTGATATGCTTGGTTCGTTGTCTTCGACATTATTTGAAGTCAATGTAATTTGGTTTTTAATGTGGAAAATATTGTTCCTCTTTTCTCTTGCTTTTTCTCCACATGCCCGTTGTAAACGCGTTTGAAAAGTATTTTATTTGAATTTTCTCGATGATTATTGAAGTTATAATTTTGAGCGGAGATGGGACAGGATGTATGGGGAGAAAGATTTTTTTAAAATAATTTTGCGCTGTATTTACTATTCAATTCTGAGTACATGAAAGATCTGATTATTTTCTCAAAACTAATTTTGTTCGCTACGTTTAATATAACACCAATAAAAAAAAAAAAATTACCCCTCCCTTACTATTTTGATATTCATTGTTTGTAGTGAAGATTTTTCTCTTCTGTTTATAATAGTGAGAGATTCTTATGCATTAAAATTTTAGCCGCAACATTTAAAAAAAAAATTCTCTCTCTCTCTCATTACGTTATTACAATGCAATTCAGATTGTGTATAGTAAATAGGTGTAGATATAATTTCTATAAATAACCAAAGAAAATTAATTTATCTCCCGTTAGTATCAGATTGGTGGCTTAGTTCAGTCGGACCTCCATTCTACGAATCTTTATTTTGCGAATATATCTATTTAGCGAACTTTTTCCTGGAACCAAGAACGTAATATATATTGAAAATGAATCTCTATTTAACGAATTTTTCACATAACGAACCTTTTTTTCGTGATTTCGCGACTTCGTTAAATGGGAGTTCGACTGTATCTACTTTATACTCTTCTTTTCCTTTTGGTGCATTATTTTTCAAGTGTAACACCGTGCAATAAAATATTTAAGTACTCATTTCATGTAAATGATACTTTATTTTTTTGTTTCAATCAACAAATTATTATAGATATTAAAAGTTCTTTTTAAAAAAAAATAACTTAAACGGTAAGATAATTTTAAATATTTTGGAATATAAAGCGAATGAAAATATTGTCTAAGCTTAACGTTTTAGAACAATACAAAGATTTACAGCTTAAAACTAGATAGCTTAGGGGGTTTAAAATTAGCTGTGCTTAAAAAAATGACCTTCCACATTTTCGTTTAGATATCGTGTTTTTGTGTTAAGAGGAAAATAAGTACCTTTATAAAATGAATTGTTGACATGCGTTTTTCCTGTTATCTCTTTAATCGTGTTATTTTACGGAAAAGTGATAAAACAGCGAATTTTTTAAAAATATAATTTGGGTCAACTGGGGTGTTAAAATAAGAATTTTTTACTCGATTTATTTTTTAACTACATGAGTATTCTTAGTATAACCGAATTCAGTAAAACTTAAAATAGAATTATTTTTAATGTGGTTTTCATATAGTTATATTCTGTTTTCCTTTGTTAATATTTTATTTTTGTGCGTCACTTGTACTCTTCATGTTTATGATTCCTGAAATGATCGTTCCGGAATCTTTTTTGTAGTGTCAGATGATTATCTTAAAAGCGATCATGATAGAAAACAAAGGCGTTTTAGAAGTTCTGCTGTTCATTCTGATCAGTATCTGAATTAACTATGCTCAGATGTTTCATTCTATTGGCTTACGTATCATTCTTAGTGAGTTACGAGATGATTTTTATCGTGTACCTTATTGATGGCGTCGACGTTTGAAGTGGTCTGCGATGTTAATTTTAACCGAGCAACTCCATTTTAAGTGACACTTGATGACAATTAATTCCTGTTTGTAAGAGGAATAAGTGTTTTTTGGATTCGTTTAGAGGCGTCAAATAATTTCTTGTATGAAAAATTTCTTTTGGTTCTTAAACATGTTCATTCAATTTTTTTGCATAATGTTTGCATAATGTATACTTTACATTATGGCAGCGGTTCTTAAACTTTTGATCGCCACGGACCCCTAAGATTTTGAACACCCTTTCACAGAGTCTGAAGGCTTTGGGGAATCCCCAGGGTCCGCGAACTACAGTTCGAAGAATTGCTGCAGTGTGGTATTAAATTTTATGGATTATTTTCTGAAGGCGATGATATACTTTAAATAACATCTTTTTTTTAAAATTTGGCCTTGTGTAATAAGACCATGTGTCAGTTAATATTTGGATTTTTAAGAATTGTGTTGATAAAAAATAGTTTTCTGTGAAAAAAAAAAGATTGAATACAATAAATAAAGATGCAAGAAAAATAAAATAATAATAATAAACAGTAGTTAAGATTTAAAAAAAAGAGAAGGAATTCCTCCTCTCTCGCTTTTGCCTGGGTTTCCCGAACTGATTCTTTTAGGGCAGCGGCTTTTGACCTCATGGACCAGTAAATTCATAATTTAAATGCCACTGATCACTAATGGGATCTTGCGAATGTTAAATATATTTATAAAAAAGTGTGAGCTAAGAACGCAATCAATGCATCTTAAAACATATTAACGTGATAAGTGAGCATATCCCAGACTTTTCTGGGGACCAGCGAAATTTTCTCGCGGACCACCACTTTGGCGACCTCTGTTTTAGGGAACTGACTAGTATCATGTTGTGAAATAATGCAGGTGGTAGTGTATAGTGTATGCAACTGTATGATTTTTTGTTGCAATTCATGTGTTTGTCAGTTAGTTCTTTAAGCAATTTATATCTATTCCTCCTCCTGTCGTCTCAAATCGTTGTCTCTTTGGTTTTAATAGTAAAAGGGGTTTCTGCGTTTCATTGATTTTTTTAAATGAAGATGAGCATCAGTGTTAAAAAATATTCAATTTTCTGCAAATTTTATATTTTAGTTTTCTTTTTGTTGGTCTAAAGATTGTGCATTGTTTGTAATATATAAAGAGTGAGACGAATGCAGTTTTTAAAAGTTATCTAATAAACTATTAAAATGGCAGTAATTTCTAAGTTAAATATTATTGTGAGTTTTAGGAATGAATTTGAACAGAAAAAAACACACTTTTTCCACGTTTTATTCTTCGTGCTTATTCTAGAGACAAAATTTTAGTATTTGACGCCTATAAATGCAAAATGAGTGTTTTTAATTCAGGCATATATCATTTCTTTTTGATGACTTAATCGTGTCCCCCGTGTTCGGAAATGAATAATTATTTATTAGTTCTTTTCATATGATTTTTTAAAAATAGCATTTATAAGACCTCTAAATTTCTGTCGTTTTTTACATGAAATGATTTTTTCTCATCACTTTGTAATTTCGAAATCCTGTCTTCCGAAGTCTTAACTTGAATTTTCTATGCTTATGCTAGGATTTAACTTTATGCTTAACCATGCTCACACAGTTGATTTTGTTTAATAGTGTACCACCTATGGCAAAATTAATTTTGCTGTTAATAGTTTTTTTATATAGACCCGTCAATCGTGCAGTAGTAGCCTTCTCCTGTTTTATGCAGTTACGCGTGACAGTTTGAAAAGAATATACTATTTTGGAGAGTTTGTAAATCGCGCACTTATTAAATTTCACTAGTTGTATTTTCCTTCATCATGGTTTTTAGACATAACCATTTGAACTCGACATTTTAGTCTAGAAAAATAATGACCTAATGTAACTTAAATGCGTACGTCATTCATTGTAAATGTCTTACACCATATTGCTTTTCTATGTCGTCATTTCAAGAATTACGTAATAACGTGAGCAAGATATCTGCTTAAGATTTGTTTGTCGAACACGTATTTCATAAAAGATGTTTCTCGAATTTTAACTTGTACTGATGGAACTCCATTTAAAACCACGACGACTTGCCTTTTAACTCATCTATTTGGAACATCTCAAAAGCGGAGATCTTTGTAGTATCTACAGCCAGGGACGTAAAGCGTTTTGGCTCGTACATTTGTTGCTAAAAATATGTTGGAGAATTGGCCGTCATTTTTTTGAATGTTGATTGCCGAGAGAAAACGAGGAAAAGAAAACAGAAAAGTGTTTTAAAAAGAACGGCTTGGTACATAAGGACGTGATAATTAATCGCAGTATGTCTGAGACAGTGAGGCGTCTTCACTAACTTAGGAATGAAAGAGTTAATAGAAACATTTCAATGGTATAGGTAGGTCGCTGTCGGACTTTTTTTTACACATATTTTCTGAAAGTAACGTTTATTTTTTGCAGATATTTTATGCATTTGAATTTTTTTTCTGAACGTTCTTATATCTGTACGACTTACGTTACTTTAAGCGTGTTTATATTGATTTCAGAAATATATGTACTGTTGATAAGGGTATATCTGAAAACATACTTACCATTTAAATCATATATTCGTATTTGAAAGTGTGAAGCTTTATAATGTCAACAAATAACTCTCCATTTTAAGTATCGGTTTAAACAACCGATATTTTTATCGGTAAACGTGGATTTTTTTTAGTTTTTTGGTGGAGCTAAGCTCCAAAGTAATTGTATTGAATTATAAAATACAAAGTAATTTTACTGCAGGATACTTCGTACTCATATGGAAATGTCCTGTAGCGTAAACTTGTCAAAATTGAGACCGATAACGAATTTCTTTTCTTGTGTTAAATTTAACAGTTGTCAATTATTTTCCAGTGATTATGTGAAGGAAGACGACCTTACCTCGGGATAAAAAAAAAGGTAAAAGATTTTGTTTGTAAGTTTCTAAAATGCTAGAACTAAACTAGCAACTCCTATCTTTTTCACCTGATCACTGTGCTATTGTTCTGGATGCGAATTTCCCCGCATGCTCACCAAGGTTATATATTTTTCTCAAGAAAATTTCAAATAAAAGGGAAAAAAAAAAAGTCATGAGTATCTCGGGTGTAGGGATTGAGAAAACTAGGGCATTGTTTACCAGTATGGCAGGGCAAATAAATCGAGGTCACTGCATATTTGGTGGTTGTGGGATAGGTTCTTCGCGCAGACGGGTTAAGGACGCGCAGTTAATAAATTCTCGTCTGGGTGTAAAAATTCTCTATGAGACCAGAGTAAGAACAAACAAAATAAGCGCCGGGCGATTGGTGACGCATTCGGAAATGTTTTGAAGTATGTTTTTTTGTTTATCATAGAAAGTTTCCCAACCATTGGTTTCAAAGCCGGAAATTCAGTCATGTGATTTTGATGAGAGATGTGCCAGTGTGTGTGGTTTTTTTTTTGGAATGGAATCTATTGATGATAAAGGAGAGTACTAGATAATGGAAGAGTTGGGTAATAATGCATGATATGAATTACGTAAAGCAGGATCTTTTAATACGTTTTCTTTTGTAAATAAAGAACTTCAAAGCTGTCTTGGGCGTACAAGATTAACATGTTCACGACTTCAACGAATTACAGAATTTATTGCTTATTTTTTAATCCAAAAACATGAACTAATTTTCTTAAGCCTTGATCGGTGAATTATAGTTTTGAAATTTTAGGCCGTAGAATTTCATACAACGTGTTACGAAACATTAAATCGCTTATGAGTGAAACACACACACACACACGTATTTGATATTTGATATCTAAGATACCTCTTCTGCAAATGAAATTTAATCGGTAACTTTTTAAGTAGAAAGTTATTTTGAAATTAATAATTTTTGGTTTTTCTTTGACTAAATTGCGTACTTAAACGAATTTTGTATTTGCAATTCAGACAGTTTTTATAACTTTTTCTCTTGCACTGTGTAAAATTTTTAATTTTAGAAAGGTGCCCCCCCCCCCCCCCAGATTTGAATCAACGTTCATTCGGTTAAGGTAGAAGCTGTAGGAAAGCGGCTAGTTAATTCTTTTAACGTATATTACCGGTTTTATTTCATTCATTAAATGTTCAATAACTTAACAGAAGTTTTTGTGTGTTAAATAACATTGCATTATATAGTACCGCGAAACAGGCTGTATGCATGGACGAGCTTCATAATTTTTGGCCTCGCTTGGTTGAAGATGATCATTAATTCACGCCATTTAATTTGTCTCATATTTAGCAATTTTAATACGAGAACATGCATATGTTCATGAGATTCCCGTCATTTAAAATTGCTGATATTGTACTAGTTGACAAATTTCATTACGGCCGCGTTTTAAAATAACTTAAATAGTTTCAGAATAACTTCGTAAGAGTTCCTCCTCATTTGTCTTTATGTGTAGAATTAAAGTTTAGAAGTAAACACTAAATGCCTGTTATAAGAATGAGAATTACTGCTTCAATTAATATTTCTTAAAATTGAAATACTACTACTCTACTACAGTTAACAGTAAAAAATTAGATAAACGAATAAATATTATAGTATTTTAAAGAATTCTGAATAGTTATTTTGATATATCTTTTGTAACAATTATAGTTTCTTTACGAACTGTTGATCGATTAAGTAAAAAATTTAATTCTTACAACAAACGATACTGTATACCAAACAAAAACACTCCAATTTTTTAGTGCTATATGTGTAAATGGTTTGCTATGCGTTGTTTGAGATACATTAATGACAGATTGATGTATGTGTATATCCCAGTTCGTTGTGTTTTGTAAGAATAACTAATGCCATTTGCGTTTTGGGAGTGAGCATTTGATAAAACCTTATATGTTCGAGAGACTATTTGGGGGAGGAGGAGAGAACGCGTTATTTCCAAGATGTTTTTTAAGATCATTCTTTGTGACATGTGTATTTGAAAGTCTTATGTCTTTTTAAAAATTCTATAAAACAGCCGAAACCCTTTCCAGTTTAAAAAGTCCCTATATATTATTAAGATTCATTTTAAGCATAAGAAAAAAAAGAAATCCACTTTAGCTTATCAAGGTATAGGTAATAGAGTATAAATGTAGTATGGGAGTAAAAAAAAGAAAGCTTTAAAACCTCTTTACTCATAGTAATCGTACAGTTGGTATTGAAAGCGGAAAAAATTAAATAAGCTGGACAGAGAAGCCCTTATAATCTCATAGATTAAACACTAGTAATATTTAATGATATCCTTGTAATATTTATTTATAGAAGGTAAGGTACTAAAATAAATATATTATACCTTTCTAAACAAATATATTTTAAGTATTTTTTTTTCTTTTTTGGAATTCAACTAGGAACAGACAGACTTAAGGAGTTCCTGCAACCCATCCCTTTGAAATATTTGATTTTTTTAAACGATCTAAGTACGAAATAAGTGTAAAGTAGAGTTAGCATGTATAGTTATAATACAATTTCACCGGTAAATGTCAATTTTTGTCCTCAAATCGAACATGTCACGTAGCTGCCCATCTTAATTCAAAGAATTAATCTCTTCCCATCTATTATCAATTTGCCAGTGGTTGGTTATCTAGGAAAATCTTCCCCTCCCCTCATCTCGACCATCTAATGTACATGCTGTGGAAGTGAGAGGAAAATGGGAAATACCAAGCACCATCTACCTGCACAAGGGCATTGTCCTGTAACTAGAACAGTGAATCTATTGGTCCGGAACAAAAGATAGTAATGTACCTTTTTTCTTCTATCTCTTCCTGCTGTTTACAGTTTCACAATGCTGTAATCTCTCAAAGTATGTAATATTCTAATTTTGCTTTTTATGGACTGAACTTCCTAAAAGGATCCTTTGGATATTTTGATATTTAGGGATGAAACTAAGAGCTTTCTTTGTGTTTCGTAGAGATTTTCTTTTAATACTTCTCGATTAGAAATCAAAAACTTCATTTAATATGTAGTGAATTTTAAAAATTTTACCCCGTTAGTTTTTTTTAAAAGTGAAATTAGAGCGTGAACTTTCGTCAAATTGAAGTGGCCGCGGTAGCCGAGTGGTCAAGGTATCGGATCGTGGCTGGCCTTGTCACGAGTTCGAGCCCAGTACCACTAAAGACCCGCCGTGTAGGGGAGCGATGCACGTTAAATCTGTCGAGAGCTCAAACGTCCTTCCGTTGGTGTGGTGGTGTAGTTTGGAGAGGGGGGTGCCAGCTCGGGTGTCGTTCACGTCACTTGACCATGGTTCAAATTACATATACCGTCATCAAAAGCCCTCGTGTAGCTGAACAGTGCGACGTTAATATTCACTCACTCATTCATTCATTCATCAAATTGATTGCCTTTGACAATGGGGGAGGGGTGAGGGTTTTATTTTGAATTTAATTTATAATGAAGCATTTGGCAATGCATTTTTTTGATGTGTCATTCTTGTTAACTATATAAAAATACAGTGTTCAAATTTGTGTCTTTTCTGTAAATAAAGGTTCTGCATTTTGTTTTGTTTTTCGGAATGAATATCAATTGAATATTGTGGAGCACTTTGAGTCGATGATTCTTCATTGTGATTTGTAAATGCTTAGGTACATTATTGTTATCAAATACTGATATCTTACAGATTAGTGATAGTATCATTTTCAAATCATTATCGAATCATCATTAGGAAATATATCGATTTCTGTTGTGTTTTTCTTGATGTTCATACCATAATGTTTTTCCTTTAAAAAGTTATCAAACACCTAAAATAAAAGGGAAAACTATTTAATATCAAACGCGTGCGGCAATTTTAAAATTTTTTTTTTTAAAATTGAAAATACAATCTATATTTTTTAAAAAATTAATTTATAGTTAAATTAATGCCCGAAATTTGCCGAATAATTAAAGCAGTTTATCTCAATTGATTCGTGATTTCAGGTTTTTAAATATAAATTCGCCTTCTTTCACGATCAATTGAAATGCAGACAGTAAGGGAAAAAAAAAAAAAAGGGGGGGGGGGTTGTTCTGCAGTAGTTTATGTGAATTCCAATTAAAAACATTCGAAATGAAATGCTATTAGAACTCATAATAAATTGGCTTAACGTAGTCAATGTTATGATATTATTTGAAGTAAATTGCTATTTCGTGTCATTTTTTAAAAATAAATTAAAATCTGATTGTTATATATTTGTATTTTTTGCTCTCGCACCATTTTACCTCGTGTGCGAAATCGAATTGACCTGCACTTAATGGCAGTGATGTCTCTTTTGTAGAGGTAAAATCAATACTGGTGTAAAAGCTGCTATATCATTGGCTTACATTTCCTTTGTGTGAAATCGAATTATTTTGTTTATTCATTGAGTCAGAAATGACTTAATTCAATTACTTTCAAATTCAGTTATTTAGAATAGAATAATATTCGATTAATTAGCATGAAAATCAGCGAGAGTTTCACAGAAAAATTCAAAACTCAGTGAACTATAATTTTTAAAAAGTTAGCACACACAATCATTAAAACGCTTTTATTAATTTTTTTTCAGTATTTAAATTCAATACAAATAAACGTTATTAAAAAGTACTTCGCCGTCCATTGACAAAACTACGTTAGCGAATCAATATACTTAAATTATTGTATAGAAACAAAAATAAATCTTACAATGAATATTTCAATTCAAATTTGTGTGATGTCATATAAAAATATCATGCCTACAAAGACATTAATCTTCATAAGTTGTCGAGTTATGGCGACAATTACTAAAATTTGTTGAAATTCGTCAAAGGTTGCCAATTCCGTGGAGTCCAACAAAATTAAGATAATTTTTTTTTCTGCATGATAAAATATTTATGTATCCGATTTTTTATTACGTTCCGCATTTGGTGCTAAATTATTATCACACAAATTAATTATAATCGCTTAGTAAAGGTGAAATTCTTTCTAAATTTCTTGCCTGAAGAATTTCGATTTCGAAGGTGTGAAGTGTTATATACTAATAATAGATGTATCTGATTTTATTTAATACGTTATGTGGTACATTTATTTAATACTGTATTGAAAATAAATAATTTGACTTGAGAGATGCATAAAGAATTTAATAATTGAATTAAAGTTAAGTACAAATTATACGTGCCCATACGTATGTTTATCTAAATAAAATTGCCGCAAGCTCATTAAATGTAAATAAATATTCAATTGGGGATTGAAATTAAATTGCTTATCTTTGAGGAAAAAATTCCAGATAGAGAGTAATTCATCATTTTTCTGCTTTAAATTTTAATTAAAACCAAACTTTTAATATTCTTTATAATTGTTCATTTTCGATTTTTCTCACAACGCTTTATTGAAAAAAAAAAGCTTTGTATTTTGAAAACCACTATAAATATTGAAAGAATGGAATATTTTATAGTGTTGCCAAATTTGAAATCATAATTTCCTAGTTTGAAGATTTTAATTTTAAAATCGTTTTGTTCTTTTATATAATTTGTTAATGTTTTTTCACAAGAATTATTAATATACTTTTCCCTTCCGTCATTATTTTAATAATATTAAAATGTGTTCGACTCTTGTCAACCATACCGTTTTTGAGAATTCAACGGAAATAAATAAATTATCTCGAAATGTAAATATGTACCAAACGTTAATATTTTTAAGTATTCGGTTTTTTTTGATAGCTTGACTGTGATATAAAATGGTTTCATATTTAATTAATTTTCCAAACTTTATTTTCCATCACTTTTTATAGATAAATGTCATCGTCTGTGTTAATTGAAATTTTCGGCGCTATATCCGTTGTATTTTCATTCGACTTCAAAATCATAAAGTGTTATTTCATTTTGCGCTTAATATAAATAAATTAGATAGAAAATACTGAAAGAAACTGCCTGTTTGGGATTAGAAGGTAAGCAGTAAGTTTAATTTATATTGTCATTTACTAATTACTGCATAATTCAATATTGTTGATTTGTAATTAAAATTCGAATTTAAATTTCATGAAAATGTGAATAAAGCAAATATAATGCATTTATTGATTATAATTTATTGGTAAATTTTCCTACTTTGAAAATATTTTATGAAAATATATTTATCGCTGGAGAACATTCTATTATTCTTGTTTGATTCTTTATGTATTCCAGTTTTTTTTTTTTATTATTGAAATGCATATTCGATGTGAAAAATAATTATACTAATTGTAAATTTTAATGTAGTGTTAAATGTTCAAAAGGAATTGAAAAATACTCCATGTAATTGCATATTTTAAAGTGAAATTGATCATCTGTTTATTTAATAAAAAAAAAAATCGGTTTTTAAATTTTCTGAAAATTATTTTGTATGTGAAAGACGTAATTGCTTTGAAATTGTAATTTTTTAAATTTCAGTTACTATGTTCTAGAATCTAGATGACAAAGAATAATATATTAAAAACTGGTTGTTTTTATAACAAGAACGTTTTTCTTATTTGAAAATGAGATTATAAATAATCGCCCTTATCTAAAAATAAAGTGTTATTCTTTTATCAAACATTGTAAATAAAATGTTACATAGCGAATCCTTATAAATTATTTTGTTGTATTATGACAAAAATATCCTTCATCGATTCCAATTTCTTTTTCCCTCAAACGATTTTTGTTCCTTCGGTTTGTTCTCGGTTTTCTACAGTAGAAAAGTCAATTGACGGTTGACCTTGAGAACAGACGAGTGTGGCGCGAGAGAAGGTCTTGGACGGCTCTCACGTGGCAGAGTTTCGTCACAACGAGGCGCATGGTTGGTACGTCGCTGGGGCTGAAGCAGGGCAATCGAAAATCGATGGAAATTCCCCCTCTGCGGCCCCTCTTTTTCGCTTCTCCCCTCCCGTCCTCGATCAATCAGCCCCGGACGCCCTTGTCTGTCTGGAATTACGTGAATGGAATGGTCTTTTGCTCTTCGTTCTTTGGCCACCTCCTCTTTCCGTAGAACTTTTGTAAACAATGCAGTTTCGAACAGTGAAGGCGGCGTCAGGTGACTATCCCCCCCGTTCGAATCAGAATTTGGTTTGTAATTAATTTAATGATGTGAAGAGGAATTTTCAACGCTTTAAAAGATTGAATAAATGGATTTGACTTTTTATGTTCGATTAAATGGTACTTGGTTTTTTTAGAAGTCATTTTTATTATTATAAAATGTAATTGTTTTGAATAAATATTAGAACTGTATTTTTTTTTTTTTGGAAAAATCGCAGTCTTGACGTTTTTAATCCAAACATTATCATTTCAATTACAGCACAACTTTCTGTAGTTTAAACGATTAACAGTTGAAATTTTTGTTTTTGATGTTCAGATGTAGGTAAAACTTAAATTATGAATGGTTTTCTCAAGGTCATTGGAAAAGTAATATATTTGCTATTAAGAAAAGTGTTTAAATTTCTCTGTATCAGTACATTAATAAATTCGAAAATAATATTTTCATAAAATAATATACATGTAGATATCGCTTTCCTTTTCAGTTTATGAATTGGAAAAAAAAGTAGCATCCAAATAAAACGTCTACTGAAATTTATCAGTAATTTATATTTCAGATTGTATATACTCATAGTACTTTTGGGTACTACTGCACATCACATTATTCTTATTATTTTTGCTGTTATCAGTAATTATATTTTAATTTACACATTGTTTTTAAATCAAATTGTAAAATTTGTATTGCTTTCTAGTGGAATACTCTTAATTGGGATTTCGCTTTAGAGAAGAAAGCATGTGAATATGCAATGAATTTAAATTAATTTGATTTATTTTCTAATATATCAAGAATCGCAAAATTATTCATCTGCGATTTCAAAACCATGACTTTTCCAATTTTTACCAGAACTTACAAATTATATCCTGAAAAAACATACGTGAAAAATTATATTTCATAAGGTCATTTTAACCGATACTTTTTAAAATTTTGTTTTAATGAGATATTTGAAAGAAGTATATATTTTCCCGTTTAAAAATTTATGGAATACTGTAAGGCTAATAAACTTTCTATGTGTGTCCCATTTTTTTTTTAAAAAAACTAAAAATTTAAAACTCTTCTGAATATATTTAATCAACTTGTATTGTTTTACATCTTTAGTTCGCTGATTCAGTATATAAAAAATTTTTTTTTGTGTGTGGCTCAATGTGAATCATTTGGATTCTGGTTAAGGTACATTTAATAATGATTATGCCACTTCGCAATAACTGAACTTTTCACTATAGTGGCAGCGACAAGATCTGTAAGCCTGTACCTGAAATAAAAGTATAGCTCATAATACACTGGAATTTCTTCTTGTCAGAGTAGTTTGTAAATTTTATAGCATCCTCGTTGGTCGAAAGCATTGGAGCTAGGAAGCTCTTCTCTTTTTTCTTACCAGAGAGCAAGAGAGATTACGCCAATTTTACGAGTAATTGCAATTTCATTTTTCTATTTTATCTTAATACTTATGTTATTCGTCAAAGATCTATAGAAACTGACCCAAGGTCGCCAATGGCGCGGAATTAATACGAAGCACCGTTAGAAGTATATATATAAATTTAAGTGATTCCTTTTAAATACTGATGATATACTAAAACTCAACTTAAGGTGTTATTGTGGTCAATCCCATATCTAGTTACAGATGTGGAACGAAAGTGGATCTATAATGCTAGATGTTACTGCATTCCGATTGGCCAAGCCAATCGTTCAGAAGAGTTCGATCAAGAGAGAGCTGAGTGGCTACTCTCTGATTGGCTCGTGGTGAGTGAGGAAGTCGAGTCTCATTGGCTGCCCATGGGGTCTGAGAAAATACCATAAGTAGAAAGGGTAGGGGGCTTGTCCAGTAGTGCGATAGCCAAAATGGAATGGTAAAAAGTTTTATTAAAAAGGTTAAAATTTAGTGCTTAAGTGAGCAATAAAATTATTGCACGAGAAATTAAACGTTAAGGAGGGTTATAAGAGTCTAAAAATATTCTTCTCGGTCTTCAGGTTAAAACTCAACTTTTCTCGGTAATTACGTTTTATACCGTCGGCATATTTAGTCAAAAGACGTCGCCAAAAGTTGCGATGTACAACTAATATAGGAAACCGTTTTTCTGTGCACATTCCGATTCAATAATAATAATGATGACTGCATTTTTCGTGACATTTTTGTAGTTGGCGGTATCTTTTTGTTTTGGCATGTTTGGTCTTTTAGTTTAAAAGAGATATATTTTCCCTATATTCTCAGTTTTAAACTTTTATTATATATGAGATTTGTGTTTTTATAAACTTATTAGCATATATATGTGACAAATGAGTAAGGAATATGCGTGAGTATTTGTGAATATTAACCTGATATGAATAATCTGTGTAGCCTTGACATTTTTCCGTTAATGAGAAGTTTCCATCCTTATTCATTAGGAATCTATATTATAATTAAGGAAATGATTTTACATTTTCTTACAGCGTATGCAACTGCAGTTACATTATGTAATATCATGTAAACAAATGATTTTTTAAGTTTGGAGGAAGTTACAACTTCGTTAACAATTTTTAATTGTGAAGGGTTAGTTTCCTGAGTGTATCTGTTATTGTAATTTTATATTTACCATTTGTAACTCGAATGTGTGAGGGTTATTCGTTATGTAATTGGGGGTAATATAAACATTGGAAATTGGTTCTGAATATGAATTTTGCTACAGACGTTGAATACAAATATTAATGTAATTTGGAGATTTGTGGGTATATTTTTTCATTAAATTTGTGAATATTATGGAAGTAATATATGGAAATCGTGCTAGCTATGGAAGGAACATAAAGGTTTTAAATTAGTTTATCTAGGATTCATTATATATTTCATTCTTAAGGAAGGTGTGTGGGACACACACAGTTATTTTTATTTATGTTTAGGTATTTAAATAGTAGTCCTATTATACATGCCTAAATTTTACTTAGTTCGCTTACTTTAAATTGTATTGAATGTGTGTTATTATTTACAGAAAATCAGATGCAGTTTTGTACATACATTGTTTATTTTAATGCGCTATTTTGGTTGGTTCGTACTTTAGTACATACTTTATGTATTGCTGACTTGGCGAATTATTGTGGTCTTGTAAAATACGTCCTATGCAAAAAAAAAAAAAAAAAACGAGCGTTGACGCTATTCGGCACATTTTTTCTTTTCCGTTGCCAATGTTTGAACTAAAACAAGGAATTTTCCGTAGTTTAAATCTTTTAGAACATTTTGCTGATTTTTTCATTCAGAAGTTATTTCTAAAATAATTTAAATTGAAGTTGACTGACATAAGATTTATTTAAGTGGGATATTCGATAATATTCGAACTTGGCTGACATAAAATGTTATTACCACGCCAGAAGCTCAAAGTTCAAGTGTTACTTGTTTAAATTTATTTCTTAATACGTAACATTGTACAACTTGGATATCTCATTAGATTGCTTTCAATGATTTTTCTAGATATTCAATGGAATGGTGTCAAGCATGCTTTCTTAGAAAATGAAACCGTTGTCACGTTTTTTGTTTTGAATTTATATTTACCCTATTTTTTGGTATCATGTGGGAAAGTAAACACAGATTCGCTTTAAAAGAAATATTTTGAATTTATTCATAAAAATTTCGTTTTTGAGATTGTTTTTTTCCCCCACATGTCAAAACGTTTGCATTTGTTTTTAAAATTAATTTGATCAATTGGTATATATATATATAGTATTTAGTTTGCATTTAATTATATAACATTGATTTGAATAGATAAGGGCTAAGAATTCAAATGTGTTTTCAAGTAGCTGGTCAAGTTTTTTGTTTAGTTTTTTTTGTCATTTTTACTTGTCGTGTTTGAAAACTTCGGAAATGTAGGTGCCAGTAATGAATGATGATAATTTGTAGTGGTATCGAAGTGCTAGGCAAATAGCAGAAATGCGATTTAATTCTATTTACATATAAATAAAACACGTCGTTTAAAAATGTATGCAAAGTAAAGGCAAGAAAGAATTATATATTCGTACGACAAATCTCAATAGTTAATAATTTGCCCTTGTTAATTGTCTCTATAGAATTGAATGAGGTAGAAACTTTTGGTGTGGTGTATTTAAAAACAAAATGGTTGAAATAAATGCAAGGTAAATTTAGACGTATTAAAAATAAAAGAAACTCATTGTTTAAATACATCTTTCTTACTTTACATATACTTGATCTCTATCACAGTGTAGGCGTTCTCGTTTTGTGTGGGTTTAAAGAACTTAACGAAAGATACTTGGAATGGTGCCCAGAAATTGTGTTCTTTCAAAGTGGCCTGGCTTTACTTCCATGCATAAAAGAGGAAAACAGTTTTAACCTTGTAAAAACATTTCGTCTGTTAGCCACGATTACAACATTGTCCTAAATGCTTCGCTAGCTTTTTAAATGCTTTTTTTTTTAACGTTCCACAATGTTGGACGCATTTTTATTTTATTTTCCCTCTGTATTCGATCTTCCTTGAACTTTCTTATTACGCGTTCTTTTTCTATCCTTTTCTTTCCTCGTCTTTTTTTTTTTGGTTAGACCAAGCGTGGTCTGTCTCGTTCTGCGGAAATTTGTTATTTTGTTAATAGTTGTTCGTTTCAGCAATTTAGTTTAGAAAATGGATAGATTTTTTATTTCGCTCTCCGGAAACTCGTCATCGTTTTCGAAGGCATGATTATAGGGATCAGTCATGCGTGAGCATTGGCGTCGTAACTGTAACTGATCGCGCCCTTGTGCAAGTTAATGATGGGGGGAAAAAGATGGATAAAGTTGTTACAAACTTTTTCATGACTGAAAAATAAGAATTGAAAACACTTATTTGTCAACTAGAATGTCAACTTTTTTTATCGGTTTATGATTAGATGAGAGCGTTAATCGAATTATTTTCGTAATTGTGTATGTTTTTTAAATATCATTTGGGTTTTATTTTGTGATTTGTATACTTTTATATTTTTCAATTTGAATATTACATACATTTTAGAATATTTCAAACCTCATATTATTCTTCAGTTGCAATTTTTGCTTTAATATTCATGAATAGTCACTTGTTGGTATTTTTCATTAATATCAAGAGCAAGAGTTATATTCTCTCTGATAGTGTTGAATTTATGCAATCTTAAGCTTTATGAGAATTAATTGTTTTTAAACTACGTTTGTAATGGTAATCCCAAAGTTTGTGTTGCTAATTCTGAATATTCCGTCTTTATCCTGCTTACTTTCGAACTCTACGCGATTGTAGGTTTTGTAGCCTTAACAAATCACAAACGCATGAATACTTATGTTCCTATTAATCAAATAACTTATGATGGGGAAAGACTCACGCTCCTAAGTTATTTAGATAAACGAAGGACTTATATTTGACAGATACTATCAAGTATGTGCAGATTAACAGCACAACAATGAACGTTTGCGAATAAATTCTTCAGGTTTGAATAAAGAACTAGATTCCTTGTGAAGAAACACTGGAACTTGGTCGAAATAAATTCTGAATTGTGTAACAGCTTTTCAACTATTTATTCCTTAATGTAACTCGTCTTGCATGTGCTCTATATGTTATCGCGTTTATTTATAACGTTTCTTCTTCAAGAAGGTGGTTGTTAAAATTTGCAATAACATCAAAGAAAATCCATGGTTAATTTGGAGAGAAATTTCACGTGATGGCTTGTTACAAATTGGTATAATTATAATGTTTATAATAAAGACGCTGACGTGATTAAATAATTCCGATAAAGTAACATTTTATATTTCCTGAGCAAAAAATTTTAAAATTTCTGATGCTTTTTATTTTTTAAATAAAGATTTTTTAAGTACCACCATGTAAGTACAATCATAAATATGCAGACCTTTTTTTTTTATACATACCGTATTGTGGATATTAAACTGAAATGAAAAGATTGCGTTTGGAACTCTGATGTTGAAAGCAGTTGCAGTAATTCACTGTGACGTCTGTACGTGGTGCCGTGTGAACTCATAAACAATGTAAAAATACTTTCACTTCCTAGTTGCTTTAAATAGCCTTTTCTCAGATAAGTGGGGAAGCTTGTTAAAATTGTCTCGCGAGTCCGACATAAGAGATTGATCATTTTTCTACGATTTTAGTAACGTTTTTATTGTGTGCTAGCATAATCAGTTTTCGATATTTAACACAGAGCTATTTCGAAAATACATATATTGTTGCGTCGTATTTTTTACGAGTAAGAAGATCCACATTTATATCATCGTCCTGCGAAATTAATTTTGAATAGTTCTCTTGTTGGTCAGTTTTTCGTTATACGTGGTAATATTAATATGATAATCGTTAAATTTACTTTTGTATAAATATTAATCAATAGATAAAAAGGGGGAAAACATAGTACATCCAATTTGTATTTGTTTTATGAAATTTTTATTGTTTCTGAATGTAACTACTCTCTTTAGTGATGTTGTTACTTCTGCTGTCTTGACTGCGTTGAAGATTTCTTTTTAGAAGCAGTTGTTAATTTTTGATTCGTCTGCACCATACATTACAATATTATATTTTAAATTTGGGAAAAAGTAAATTTTTTTTTAAATGGAGCAAAAATTTAATGTTCCATTGGGACAATTAATATTAAGAAAATTCGAATGTTTTTGAATCGGAATTCAGTTCAAAACTTGAGTTGAAAAAGAAACAACTTCTAGTAGATATTAATCACGTTGTGTGCTTGAACAAAAAACAAAAGAATTATTTTAAACAGGAAATATTTCGCTATCAACGATTTTTTCTCGAAGGATGTCATGCTATATTATATAACGGCTTTTTTTTCATTTCTGACGATTCAAAAAATGTAGGAAATATACTCGGTGGCGTAGCGTACGCAATGCGGGGGTTGCAGGGGCTCTAGGGGGCCCAAAGCTTGACTGACGCAAAGTATGTATTTGGGCTTGGGGCCCAAAACCTGAGTTTGCGGGAGCCCTAATATTCTCCGTTACGCCACTGAATATATTTATTACGGAACTAATTCTATCCAGTATTAAAGAATTGATTTTTTTATACTATCATAAAAAAAACAGGAACACACACTATTCATAACTTTGGTATAAACTATACTCATGTACAAAATTTAACTGAAATGTCTAACCCTCCGACTTAAATCTCAGGATAATGTACACGTACTTCTTTTTATGCTATTTCAAATACGTTGCAAAAGTAATACATAAAGAAGTCATGCGTGACGGGTATATTTGTGGTTGTGAAATGTACACATTTTCATCCTTGTCATTGCTTCTGGATTCATTCACGGTGCTGGGTTTTATTTTTCTTAAGAAAATTATAAAGCGAAATAATCGCAATGTATTTCCGCAACAAATGTATTCAAACGTGCATTTTAAAAATATATGGTATAGAAATACGAACATTTAATTCCTTATTATTATTCAAATTTCTTCTCATTCGATATTGGGTTTGCTCATTTGTTATTGATTATAAAAGCGAATAATAGTAGTTACGTAAGGAAATCTTGCAGATATGGTAGTATATTAAATTCAGACATAGTGGAAGTTTAGATAATGTTTATTTCTTAAAATATTAAGAATTACTAATAACTAGAGGAACGACTTTCTTAATCGAACCCTTAACAAAAATAGAAATATTACTTATCTTTAAATGCAGTTTTTACACGGTTAGCCATCTTGAAACTCTTTACTGTTATCAAGTAAGTTTATTCACATGACCATTTTCTCTTCAGTTATCTTTCTGTATCAGATTAATTAGTAAGAACTTCTATTAATCCTTTTACTAACTTCTAATAGCACTTGGTCGCATATTTAGTTAATCTCCCATATCCTCATTCCTCATCATAGTTACATAGCAATGCCTATTCGATTTATATCGTAGCATGGTGATGTTTTTAAATCAAACGGCATTGTAAAGAAACTCCGGAGGTTAGTTTAAGGGAAAACACAATTGAGAACCTGGAACAATTATACTGACTTTTTTTTTTGACTAATTCCCCGAATTGTTTGCGTTTTTAAATTTGTTGCACCAGTTTGTTCTGGCTGCTTTTTAGGAAATTTTTCGGATAAAATCTGAAGAATTTCCTCATTAGTATAATTCAATATTGTGACGTAGCATCTCGAAGTTTAATTGTTCCATCTAATATTTAAACTAAATTCGATTTTTTTTTTTGACTGATATGGAATGACTCAACTTATTTGCTTTACATTTCTCTACGCATACACATTGCCTTTTCATATATACCAAATAACTGCTGAAGAATTAAGAATTATTACTAAGATATTACGGTAAGCTCTTGCATTCGGTGTGTGCCAATAGATTTACAATCATGTTCCAAGATGAAGCGCAAGTGCATAATTCAATCCTCAATTGGCCAATTCAAGTTCCGAAGCGTTTGAAAATGTAAACATTACTTAGATGAGCCAATTATACGCAAGGAAAATCAAATGAGTTCGATTCTCGAACGAATTCCGTTCAATTCAACACAACATGAAGTGAATTGTGTTTTTGAGTTTTCATCCTGTTATATTCGAAAATAGTACGTATATTCCTTGAGCATATAAATTTGTATATGTGTCGCAGGAAAATGATGAAATTAGGAATTTCATCAAATCCTTAAGGGAGATGAACAATTGACGGAAGATGTTAAAATAACGTCTCTTCAAGGTCATTTCCCTGATAAAAGTGAGGGATTTGAACAAATCCCTGATCTGTTTCAGTGAAATGATGAAATAATATTGCCAAGAGTTTAAAAGTGTTTATTTAACAAATGGGGTGCATTATTATTACGTAGAAGTAATACAACAATAGTTATGGAAATACAAATTATTTATTCGAAACTAATTACTAAATAATTAGAAAATTAGACTGGTAATTTTTTTATGTGTAACATCTTTCCTCTCGGTTACTTACACACAAAAATATCAATCCCTATGTTAGACCTATGGTGCCATTTTTTTTAATTAAAGATATAGAGTTGATATTTAGGGGATCGATAGTACTACCTATATGGTTAGGAAGTACAAGGACTAGGCTCCCCAGTTGTCCCCCCCTCTGGACAGCATTTGCCAATGCAAATCCTGACTAGTTCATCATTCAGGAATTCGATAAAATCACTTACTTTAATCAGAAAAATGACCTTGAAGAGACGTTATTTTAACATCTCCCGTCAATTGATTATATCCCTTAAGGATTTGATGAAATTCCTAATTTCGTCATTTCATTTCGACATATGTACATTACAAATAATTATGACATAAAGAGAAATGATATGTACTCTATTGTACGTTCTGTAAACAAAAATACAAGATGAAGTTGTATAATGTAAAAAATGAATTTCTTTTTGTTATGATCACGTAAGTTAAACATATTTCGCTTTATAATGTTGTTTTAAAAATATTCATTTATTGAGTTATGAAAGAAAGCGAATTTTTTTTCATGTTTATTTAGTTTAATTAAAGTTAAAAATGCTTATAAATTTGTAATATTTTTACTTAAACATAACACATAAAGGTTTTTGAAATGAATCATTCACAAAGAAATGTATTAAACATTTTCGAGGTAAATAATTTTTCTTCAGGGAAAAAAAAAAAGTTGAGGAGGTGAATAAAAACTTTTCAATATCTTTGAGGTCATGAAGTTTTAATGTAAATTATCAAAATAATCAAAAACGACCCAGTAATTTTACTTATCTTAACGATTAATTTTAACTGAAAGAAAAAAAAATTTTAAAGTAAATGTAACTAACACAGAATTCATTGCAACCTATTGAACTTTTTTACACTAAAACACAAAGTTTTTTTTATTTAATTGATTTGTGAATACTTTTTATTACAAACATTAAGTAACTGCTTAGTCTTTTAAATAAATTCTTTCCGGATATTTTTTGTGTATGTTCCAACATGGTTACCAACTCTTGGCGGCGTTGTCGAGTCGTGGGTTCGAATTCGGTCACTGAAGACCTACCATCTATCAAGGATGCTGCACTTTATATCTGTGGATGTTCAGTCTTTACGCTGGCGCAGTGTGGTAATTTGGAGAGTGAGATCTCCGTTCAAATGTCGTTCGTCCTTCTTAGCTCTCGTGTTGCTACAGAGTACTGCGTTAAAAAAAACAAATTAAATCCTCATGAAAAGGAAATCATTTTGAACATGATTTCACAGTTTGGATCTGTTGATTGCAAATTTAAATGCGAAATTATACCATATGTAATCTGGTAATAGAATGTTTAATGCATGAATATGACTGAAAATCTTTGATTATTCAAGGATTAAAGGATGAAGGAAATTTTGTTTACTAATTAATGGTGATATTTACAAGGTCGACCAACAATGATAATAAAAAATATTAAATGGCTGATTTTTAGAGCTTGCCTAGGAATTTCTTGCGTGAAAATAAATCCTTAAACATTCCACTGACGTTCGAAACGTTTTCTATGTTAAATATTTATAAAAAACCTTATTTCCTGTTTTAATATCTATCGATGGCGTCATTGCGAAATAATCTGTTTTGTTCTTGTCATTGTGTGTTAACGTGAATTTTTTCCTCTTTATGAGCTGCTTTTGTGTCTAATCAATTTTTAATATTTAATCATTTAACTCATACTTTATTTTTTACAATTCAAAATTAATGGTAGATTTAATTTTTCAGAATTTTTTATGTAATTTGTTTTGCTTCAGTGCATTATAATCCGATGTATGCATATTCTTTTAAGATGCACGCGTTTACTGACAATATAGTAAGACTCAAGGTTCGTAGCCTTTTCCCAGAACTTACTGAACGAGTTCATTGAAGGTTAAGCACCATTGGTCAAGATGACGCAGATGGTCATCTCTATTTGGGATTGTTATGGAACACGTAAGAAAGTAAGCTTACTTGAGAGTGAAAGAGAAGTAGGGAACGGAATGGGGGAAAAGAGAACCCATTTCGATTTTGACCCCTATGCTTGAGGTCGGAAGTATTGTAAGGAAGTAAAATAACCTGCTTTTCGGGTACGAATGGTAGAATGATCTTTTCATCTGCTGTTCCCCCTTTTTGATCCACCTTCTTTAGAAAAAGGGGATGTCGTTCCACCTGGACATCCTTTTCCTGCGCTCGCCTGAAAAGGAAATTCGGAATATTATTTCGAAGGACGATTCGCCCTTCAAAATGACTTGTTTACAAACGTAAAGTCGAGTGAAATACTTGCTCTTTCTATTTTTAGAAATTAAAAATGGCTTGTACAATTTGTTTAAAAATACATTAATGAAATTCAGTTTTTTTTACCCTTCAAATTATCAACTTGATACTTAGGTGTATTTCTCAGCTCGCCACGTCTTTTACATGCTTGCTAACACCTTTTATGTTTTAAGACCTTTTAATTTTTTGTATAAAAGTTACAAGTATGCGTTATTTAATCTGAAATTAAACTAGAAAATGTCAATAAGTTGAAAAGACGTTAAATTACATAAGAAATAATGCAATTTAACGTCTGACCTGTAAACCTTGAATCTGTTATTGGATTTGAAAACGTTGGATTCAATGTCGGTTATAGATAATTTAATTGCTTTAATATGTCATGTCACTTTATGATTGCTTATTATTACTTTATCAAGATAAGCATTATTTTTTGAGTGCACGCAAATAAGCATTATTTCTTGAGTGCGCGCAGTAGTCAAGGCTATATTCGCGAACTTGAGGCCGGCGTTCACGAGTTGTGGGTTTGAGCCCTGGTGCCACTGCTCATGCAGATTAATTCTGTCGAGGTTGAATGTCTACATGTTGGTATGGTATGGAATCTCGGGTGATGTCCTCGTCACGTATGTCAATGTTCAAAATTACGAGGTTCGTCTTCAATAACTCACACTGAGCTTCAAAATTTGACATCAATGAAAAAATAAAATTAAGTATTATTCCCAGAAAGGCATGCGAAATGTTAATATTAAATTAACAGATAAGTATCTAATTAATAACAGGATACAAATCTGTTCTACTCGTGGAAAATCTGTTAAAAGATTTAAAAAAACACTAGTTTGACATGGTCATATTGTTACCTTTTAATATGTATGAACTGTTAATTATGTAATTGTATTGGCACTCTCATTTTTTTTTGTGTAGCTTATGAATTTTGTTATGTTAAAATTTAGGAATCTAATAAAAACGATATAATTCACACATTTCTAAATCATATAGTGTGCTGTACATGTGTTGGAGAGTAATAAATACGTTCGAGTTCTCTTCGCTGCTGAAATATATATAAAGTATACAATTTAAATGATTGAAATTCAGTTTTCTGATAATTTTTTAGCAATATTACTTATTTTTAATGTAGTTTCATTCAATTAGTTTACAAGTTTTAAATTGCCATATCGTGTATTTAAAAAATTTAAATTAGAAACAATCTTAATGTAATAATTTATATGTATTTTTTAAAATACTCTGAAAAACTTATAGTGATAATAATGATTCGAGCTTCTCTTCACCATTTGTTGGTGTTATTAAATTGTAATTCAAAAGAAGAGTTGTAGATGAGTGTTATAATGTAACATTTTAAAAATATTTTAACTTTTCATAAATATAAAAAAATATTTGTTTTATTGATGTTATAATTTCAGAAGTTAATTAATTTTTAAAAATGCTGAACCTTATTTTTGCTAACCTTGCTTCCAAATTTCTTTGAAAAATTCTGTAATTATCTAAATATAATTACTCAATAATTAACGGCCTCTATGTTATTACATAATACTATATTTGTGGTGTACCGTTAAAGGATTAAAAAAAAAATATTTAAAAAAGTTAATATTGCCTTATATTTAAAATAGTCAATTTATAATTGATATTATTTATTGTGTACTCTTTCGCGAACTAATTAACAGGGAAATATAAATAAAATATAATCAGTTATTTTATGAATTTCTTCGAACAAATGAGTTAAAATTTTCTTATGATCATAAAAATTTTTTGAATGAAATTTGTCATAACGTTTCAGTACTTTATTGTTTTTTTTTAACCGTTGCTTAAACTTATCAAATGTGTTTTTGAAAATTCTTAAGTTTTCTTTTTTTCAAATGTGAGACTACCTTGCATAATTTAATTCGAATAATTAAGCATTAGGCAATGAAAATAAAAGAATTTTGAGGTAATTTTTATTGTGTAAAAGATTTGGTTTTGTATGCGTTGATTTCACGATAATTTTTATTTCTTCTCTCTTAATGACGCTAATTTTTTTATTGATAATTAAAATATTAATTGTGAGAAAAGGATAATCCTCTAGCATAATCGCCATTAGCACAGCCTTCTCGTACGAGTTGAAAAGCAACTGTAAGCACAAATAAACCTCGTCGTCATATTGTGATTTGCGTTTAGTCAGCTGGCGCCAATAAGAAGGGAATGACGTCACAAGTCCCGCCTCCTGGGGAGTCCTCGAATCGTAGCAACGCCTCGTATAGGGAGGAATATTGCATGAATGGTCGGAAATTTGGAACATCTTCCTAATTTATACACTGAAGTATATTTTGCTCAAAAAAAGAAATAAAAAGAATATGCAGAATATGACCTCGTTTTTTTAAAAGATTATTTAGAGTTGTAAATAAATAATTTAACGTTTTTCATGTTTCTTACGTTATCGACACCATTCTAATCAGTTGTTAAAATTATCTTTTATCACTTATTATTTTTGGTAAAAGGGAATTTTAAGTTCAAATGGAGATGCGGTATTAAAATATTTGTAAAGGTCAGCGAACTTTTCGAGAGAAAGTTTTAGAAAAATATGTCCAGATTAAATTTATAGGATACAAATGTGTATATGTATTTATTTTTGCTATTAATTACAAAAACCAATTTAAAAACATTTGTTTTTAAAATGGGAGTGTTATTCTTTCTATTGCTGGGTATAAGTGGATATACAAATAAAATAAATTTTGATGCTTGTTCAAAACGTTTCATTGTTTTTTAAAGCTGAAGCTAAATGATATAGTTTTTGAACCAGATATTTTTTTGTTTCAGTTAGGGAGAAGCTTAGGGTTCCAATTTTGGAGTAATATAATAATTTGTTTCAATTTAATTTATAGAATTTTTTTGTGCTATCTCAGTATGAATCAATTTTTTTGATAATCCCGAGTAAGTTTATTAAAAAAATAATTTCTTATTTAAAATTTGTTCCTTTTTCAATTTGAAGTATTAACTTAGCAGTGTAGTATTAATTTATTGAGAAATTTCTCAGCCTTGTACTGCTAATAATTTGGTATAACCTTCCGCTCTCATCGAAGTCGATCAAGTTTTCTTTATTATTCGACTTGATATTAATCGACTAATTTAAAAAATTCACTTGATAGTTAAAGCCTTGCTAGAATCTTACTACCCTATTATCTCTTACTCTGAATGCATCTACAATGTATTTCTGGAAACGAGGGAGAGAAATGTATTCTAAATATATTTTATCATCGTCTTACAATATATTTTTAATTAATTGCAATAAACATTTTCTTTCAAATTTTTTTAAATAAAACTCGATGTTTTTTAATTTGTAAAATTGAATCATTCTTATTAGTTATACAAATGTTGTGTTGTTTCACATTTAAAGGTACCAGTAATAACTATTCAAGTTTGATTGATACGTTTATTTATTATGAGTATTTCACTTTATCTGATTTTGCAATCAATCTCAATCCATTTTATTTCGGTTTCATATAATTTATGAT
>BMAV01014941.1:374398-412772 GCA_019973955.1 Trichonephila inaurata madagascariensis
TATACGTTGGATTTTACGGTATGCGAAGTTCAAATAAAATGTAACATTTCACCAATAAATTCTTATTTTATATTCTTTTATGATATTCAGTAGTATAAAGTTGCAAAACTTCTGTGCAAAAAAATAACCGTCAGACTGGAATCCCATTTTCTTATTGTGGTTTCTTTTTCGAGATAAAAATAAATAGACCCATCATGCGGATTAAAAACTGCGTCTGTTTAAGAAACGTTTATTACTAGATTGTTTTTGAAGGGTAACATTTTGAAGTCGTTTGCTCTGTTTACGTTTTCTTTGGCTACAGGGAATTTGGACAGCTGCTTTACAACATAACGAGATGTTAGCAATCACTGTGCAGCTGTTTTCTTTTTCTTCGTTGCATTGAACCGGTAGATTTTAATAATGTTGCGTCAGTTCTTTTTGAGTTTACATTGGATGAGAATGCTGTGTTATAAATCTATGTAATATAGATGGAATGTAAAATTTTTTTGTTCGCATTTGTCTGGGAATAGTCTATCCCTTTTAAAATAGCAAGTGTGTTACGATAAATGATGCATATATTATTCGCTCTTCATATTTCATTTTCCCCAAAACTAAATTTTAATTCTTTACCTTTAAAACTTGTTTAATTATATTTGAAAATTTTTAATCTCAACATTGGGATGTGTAATTAAAATGGTTATATTTGTTTAGTTATTTTTGCAAGCACCCTTTTTTTATTCTAATGATTCAGTGCTTTCCATATCGAGTTCGTTGTTTCAGTTTGTTGTTATAATCCTTTGTACGCTTTGTCATAGCTCGTCTACAGTTTGGGTGACGTTTAAATGGAAATTGCTGTGCAAGTATCAGTGTCTGTTGCATTGTTAAGCTGCCACTGGAATTGTTTACTCGTAATAGAAAATAGTGCTTGATGGCATCGGGCTCGTAAAAAGCTGAAAATCGTTCACAGAAAAGCTGGAGCCGTGCTCGCCCAAGGTGACCTTGAAGCAACTCTGCGTTGCCATTGCGTGATATCCCCCTTCCACCTTCCCCCATCATTCATCTGTTTGCTTTTCTTTTTCATTATTCCCGCGTGCTGGTATGGATGGATGTGTGTGCCTGTGCACTCTGCTGTGAATAGGAACTGTATTCACTCGGCCATGAAACCCCTTTTATTTTTGTTGTGCTTGCTTTTTCCGTGAAAGTTCGTTAGCTTGCTTGCTGCTGCTGTGTAGGAAATAGAATGGAAGGTTGGTTATGCATACGCGACAGTGCAAGTTTTTTTTTTTTCCTCTTTTGGAATTTTACTCTTTTTCTTTTGTTTCTGTCTTTTTTTTGTTGTTACCCTCTATGAGTTGAACTCAATGGTTTATTTCTGTGCAATCATTGTGGATGTTGTGAATTCGTGCATGCTATTATACGTTGTCGACGTTTGATAGCCACCCCCGCATAAGATGAAATACTCACTACTTTGGTGTTGCCACGCACCGTGAGGTATACAGAGTAGTAGGTAAAAAAAGTTTCATGTGATGTTGATTACGCAATGTCAATGGTTATAAAGTGAACAGTTTCGGATGTCTTCTTGAACTGAGCAAATTGTTCTCGAAATATTTTTAGTGAAAATAATAGGGATGTAGCAGTATAGTTGTTAAAATTGTCAAAGTGTAGTGTTAAAGAACAGGACTATCTCTTATTTTTCTTATAGAATACTGTTCCAATATTACTTTCGCATTTTAATTTAAGTAACATATTGTGTGAGTTTCATTAAAGTATACTAATCGTTTCATTATAAATTAGTCCCCCCCCCCCCCCTGCATAAAAATGTTTAAATTTTTGTGTCGATTATTGTAATACCAAATGGATAACTTTCAATTAAAGAGAAAAACAATGCTTTTATGGAATGTTTTCATACTTCACGGATATTTTTATCTATTATGCGTTGCCAACCACATTGGATTAATATTAGAATAGGTGGACATTTTATTTTTAATTCCGAATTTGTGTGATTTATTTTTGAATACAAGGCGAAGAAAACAACCTGTGAAATTTTGTAATGCAGATGTCTGCATTGCGTAGAACCGCCGGATTGATGTTTGCAAAGACAATTTGTGGCTCCGCTTCATATTTATTTGAAAGGAATATATTTTACTTTTTTCAGAATTTTTCCTCAGATCATATGTTAGTAACACTGGCGTAACTAGCTCTGAGGGGGCCCTCTATTAAAATTCCTTCGGGGCCCTTTTTAGATATGGGAGCCCTGTTAGTGGACTGCTATTATACATTTTGGGGCCTCGTGTCATTGATACGGCGGTAGCTACGCCTCTGATTAGTAACAGCCTTTAATTTCATTGATGCAGAAGTGTTGCTTCTTATTTTTCAGTGGTTCGAAAGCGCCGATGACCCTGATCTTCTCTAGAAACTTTTTCCAAGCTAATCTTTTTTTTGTGGGGTTTTTTTTTTGCATTGTTTGTAGCAGATCTCTAATTCTTGATCCATATGATGTATAAATGCAGCCTTTTCAATGCAGCCAATTCATTTGAGCTACGGCTTGCCTCTAGGGCGAGTTCTCATAGTTTTAGTCAGAGGAAAATTCATTTTTTGCACTGTTCTCCTTATATATACGGATCAGATGACCAAACCATAAAATTCTTTGAATTTTGATAAAATTTATAATTTCTGGTTTCGTTAGGGCTTAGTAAAGTTGTGAATTTGATCTGTTATTCCAAGCTCCATGGATATGCTAGAATAAAATAAGGAATCCTCGGTTCCTTCATATGCCGTAAAGGTAATTGTGACCTAATTGTCGTACCCAATTTAAAGTTGTGATATTAAACTTCATAGAATTGCGCGGAATTATTTTCGTCAATCTCTACTTTTTGACAGAAATTTCTCTTTTATTATCAGATAATGCTGATCTATATAATGTATGCATATTCAGAAATGCGAATAAAATACTTTTAGAGGAATTTTAAAAGTCGATATTGCAGATAAGCGAGCGGCCTTATGTCCACGTTGTCATATACATTTTAATTTGAAATGCTATCAGTCGAATTGCATTTTCTGTAAAATTTTAATTGATTTTATGGAGAGTGTTTAAATTTATTTTCAATTTTTCTCATTTTTTGTTGTTGAAATTTAAAAAAAATTTGTTCTTTAGCCAAACTTTCGTGCTGAATGGAAAAGTTACTGCTTGCGTATACGAGAATCAAGATCTTAGATGATGAATGCGATTTAGAAAAAGAGGAATATTGCCATTCATAGATTTTATAACATTTGTCAAAGAATCGTGTGCCATAATTCTGGAAAACATTTTTTGGGTGGAAGCTTTATTTTCCCGATGTATTTAGTTTGTGAGATCCTCAGATTTTCAGCTTAACTCTTACACATTGTGTTCAGCTTTAAAATTTAATTATTGATTATAAAGTATTGTTTATATATGTTAATGTTTCGCGATGGTCAGTCCTTCAGATAACTATTTTTTAAAATTCTTTATCTTGACTTAATTTTTTTTTTATTGAAAACAATTATAAAATTCCCGTGCACCACAAAGTATCACACGGGGCTTACAGAAGTAAGTATTAAATACACATTCAGGGGGGAAAAATTTAAAAAAAAAATTGAGGCTTGACTTTAATTTGAGATGGCAAATTAGTAATGTAAATTTATTATTTTAAAATTTATTCTTATTTATGTAATCAGAAGTAGGGGCCGTTTTTTTTCTCACCAGTAAAGACCACATTTTTAATTGGATTGCGATAAAGGAGGCCACAGAAGCAGTAAAATGCGCTTATGATTTTCATTTTTCAACATTGAAGTGCAGCTTGTCTACATTTGCTTTCTGTATTGAAGAATTTATGTTCTTTGTGTGTCAAATAGTTTTAATTTACATTCACTTTTTTTAAAGTACTTAAAACTGTATTGCACAACAAACACTCCATTTTATCTTTCGCGTTAGCAAAGAAAAATTCTAACGCCCACTCTACATTAAATGTTTTCTTTTTTTTAATTTTCTTTTCTTTTCTTTCGGTTCGATAATGATGGGTAAAAAATATATCAAATAATATCTTAAGAAATTGTATACTTACTAACAATATAATAACACCGTGTTTTAAGTGAAGCCACAGAATGTGTACTACAATAACTACTCTTTGACCTACTATGTTACGGGACAAATTTGATGATGAAGTTACACAATCGTCTTTTTACGAACCTTAATACTAAGAAAATATTTTTTGTGTAGAGATCAAGTAACATGTACGGTAATGGTGCAATTTTGCGGTGGTGTTCCGTGATTTGAAATATACAATTGATCATGATCACCAAAGACAAATGAAAAACTTATGTTAAAATATATATCGTTCTTTAATTATTAATTTTCCTGTCCTTATCTAAAGCGAATATCAGTTAATACAAAATCTAGCATTTATGAATACCGTACGTTCCCCACCTATGTATATATTTGTTATATGCATATAATAAATAAAACATTTTTTTTTTATTATTTAACTATATAAATACGATTTCAAGTTCAATTTCAATACATTTTTTCGGATTTAAATACAGATTTAAAAATTTGTCTTTAAATTTGATCGTGGGATTATCGTTTTTATTAGAATTAAAGATAAATATTTATAAATAAATATATTAGTTTTTACGCATTTGTTATATACGTATTTTTTTAAATGGTCTTTAAATACATTTTATTTGCAACGAATTTTTAAGAGATTTCTAGTTTATATAATTGTTAAAAGCTAATATATGCATATTTTTATTTTAATTCCTTCAGGACCTTGATCACATGTGTGATTACTTCAGGGAGCACGACATCATGTATGAGATAGCGTTTCCCCCATTCTGAGGCCCGTGATCACACCGGTGTGATCTGAATTTGGAATGATTACGAACTATAAACTTCGGTGTATTTTATTACAGTAGTTATTTTTTATGAATTTTAAAATGAAGTCGGGCTTATATATATATATATATATATATATATATATATATATATAATAACAGGAAAAATCGCTTTATCCTGAACGGGTTAATTTAAATGAACGGAAAATGAGATTATCTGACTTTTTAAAATCACTAACTGAATTGTATCAGTTTATCTGATTATGCGATATTGAGATATTAAGTAACTTACGATAAATTAAATCGGTGCAATGTGTAAATCCTAATAATGACAGTTATATTTTTACATATTTATCGAAGCATTATCTTATGTTTAATGATCTGTGGGATATACGTGTTATTAATGCCAAAAGACTGATAGTGATTCCGTTCATTGTTCCATAAGATAATTTTACTGTCCAATAAGAAGTACTAATGGAGGAAAAACGAGGATTTCTGTAACCGTCGATCTGGAACTTTGCTTATCCCGCGGTAATCAAAGTTATCTCACGTTCTTCGATGAATGACAATTTTTTTCCATTTTATGTGGATAACCTTGAAATGTCCTTGAGAAAGTTGCTCTTGGCCTGTGATTTGAAAAACTTTCTCAGTCGTAAAGGGACAAATTTTCTTCGTATGTGGGATATAATTTTGTGACTTAGAATTTTAATTGAAAACGTTTACCTTTTTGAGTTTTGAAGAATTGATTTAAGCAAAGCATTTATGAGGTATAGTCTGATGCTGGATCAACAAAAATCTTAACGTTTTGTAAAATTTAGCTCGAATTATATAATTTAAGTGCTATTTCAACGTCAACTTATAAAGTTTTAAAATTTTATTTAATCCAATATTTGAATGGACGATTATGTTCGGAATATGAATTCTGTTCTATTCTACTATTATTCTGAAGCTTGTTGCCATGCCCTGTGTATTAAATTTTTTTTTCGTATTCCTTTTTAAACTTTGGTTTGTTGTTATTATTTTGATGCATGCTATATTTTCATTTCGAAATTATAATAACTATAATAAAATTTGAAAAATACAGCCTAACCTCCATTTTGCGAATCTCTCTATTTTACGAACTTTTTCCTGGAATCAAGCACAAAAAATATACTGAAAATGAATCTGTATTTAACGAATTTTCCACAAAACGAACCTTTTTCCGGTATTTAGAGACTTCGTTTTATTTTACTTAGAATTATACGCACTATTTTTATTTTGTAAACACTGCATTTTGTAGATTTTTTAAGGAATTTATTAGAATTAATAGATTTCAAAAGTTGTTGAGAAGATTGGAGATATTTAGGATTGAAGTTTGTCATTTGCATTCAGTTTGCTATTGAGTTTTATATAGAAAATTCATTTTGATTTCATAATACCAATGCATTTTAAATTTAATTGGACATTTTGCTTTAGTTATAATGACGTCGTGTCTCAAATTTGACCAATGATCCTTGATTTTAACTTTTTTTCTCCTCTTAAAATTTGTAGACATTCCAATCCTTTCGATTTCGTCTTGAGACTGGATTTTTGATTTTGTTTTCAAGCTTTCGGGATTTATTTATTGCTTTTTAGTGGGTTTTGAGTTTGTGCATTCAAAAATTTTGAAATCTTCTCAGACATTCTAATTTCAAAATATATGAACTGGGTGTGTTGATCTGTACGATTTGATGTTTTTTTTGCGGGGTTATAAAAGTTGTATGTGCGATTAACTCGCAAATATATATATATATATATTCGTGAAATCGTGTCTTTGAGGAGATTTTTACGAAACATGCTCATCTCTTAAATACAAATTTTTTTAATTATCAATACTCGACGGTGAACAAGTTTGTTTTATACATTTCTAAACATCTCGTGCAGTCTGTAGACATATTTCGAGTTTTGTTGTGGAATGGTACGGTAAGTCATTTCATCCTATGTCAAAAGTGTCTGATCCAAACTTAGACCGTACTTTCAAACAGAAAAATGGCTCAACTTTCGTATAAGTTCGTGATGTTGTGACATACTCGTGCAGTGGCGTAACGTACACCCTCGCATCGCGGGTGGGGCTAGATTTTAGGGGGCCCAAAACCTATGTTATGTTGTGGTTTTGCAATCTAATGTAAGATCCGACATGGGGCCCAAAACCTGACTTTGCGGGAGGGGGGGGGGCCCTTAATATTCTCCATTACTCCACTGTACTCGTGTATATATATGTTTTGAATTTTGATCTATTCTGAAACGTTATACATGTAGACTGTCTGTATAGTAATTATCATACACACTTCTCCAATTTTAAATCGGTTTTTTCGTCTGATAATATTTTAAATTAAAACGAACGAATAATTTCGTTTATCATCAGTGGTATTGATATATTATTTTTAGAAAGATCCCTTTCAAATTTTGAGGTTCCTAATAGTTGGGTCCCTGTTGCATATAATGTATAAGGCTGTCTTCGGCTAATGCTAAAGAATAGGGACCTAATTCCGAATTTTTTTCAGATATGAAAGGACTCCAACTTTAATATTATATTCTGGCTTCATTATCCTTTAGAGAATCACTTATTTTATCAAACTACTCATTTTTATCCGAGTTAACACATTTTTTCTTTTTTATAAAATGTGTTCGCATTTTTTTCCCCATACCGTAATGCTTAAATGAGCTATCCTTTTACTTGTAAAAGGAAAAGCTAATTATTTATGAACTAATTTGAAATTTTAAAAACACTATTATAAACAAATGCATGAGTTACAATGTCACAAATTTTTATAAAAATTGAGGCATTTTTTCTGTCCGAAAATGTGCTCCGCGTCAAGTTCACGCTCTCGTACCTATGCCGAAAACGGCCATAATTGATTACTTGAAGGGTCGTCTTTTCGAGTCTTGATTCCACCTCGAATGCTATGTATTGGTTTTTAATTATGTAAAAAGTTCTTGTGTAGCGGAATGTGAAAAGTTGTTGGTGCTGTCCTTAATCTCTTGTCGAGTATTTATTGCCGATTGTGTCTTGGAGTCAAAATTAAATAAAATCATTTACGTATTATCGCTCTTTCTTTTGTCACATATTAACATTTCCATTTATGGATAAAAATGCTAGATAAATTTTTGTGAGGAGCGTCATTCTTGTTTAAGACATTTTGTAATAAAGTATCTCTGCATAATTTGTGTCTGCTGATTTTTTAAAAATATTTCTCTTCTGTGTAAGTCATTAAACTCGCTATCTTCAATCTGTGTCTACCCCTCCGCCCATCTCGTTTCGGATGAAGCGTTTGTAAGTTTAAGCTGACTTGACATTTCCTTCGTACGTCAGTTACTTCCGCTGGTGTCATCATTATTTGGAATGCTAAACGGAAACATCTCGTTATACATGCTAAGTCTTTACATTTTATTTAAGTCTTTCCGAGCGAAATTTGGCACTCCCTCTTCTTTCTGCTTTATTTTTTCCCAAGTTCGGTTATTGAAGGAAAAATTGATTTAACAGTTTCGTAATTTTTTTTCAAAGGAATTTATTATCAATAGCGTTTATTTAAAAATAATTATGCATTTAGGGCTTCAGTAACGAAGCTCACTCTCCTTTTGCGTGAATCATATTTCCTAGAATTTTTATTGTTAAAAAAAAACTTCATTTGTATTTCCAACTTTTTCAAAGTTGTTGAGTTTTCTTTGTTGAGTCTACGTTTTGTTTCCAAAATTAGTTGTTTTATTAAAATTAGAATTGTTATTTGTTTTTAAAATTTGTTTCTGTATATTGATTTTCAACATTTAAAGTATTATTAAGAAAGATAGTAATAAAAATTGTCTGTATTTTGTAATCTATGATATCATAATTTTTTTTTAAAAAGGCAACCCGAATCATTTGAATATTAAATTTTATTTTCGCTTGCAAATACTAAAAGTAAAGTCAAAAGTCAATGAAAGAATTTGAACTTTGAAATATTAATCATGAAATTTTAACCGTCTAAAGAGGGTCGATAAATCCTCCACAATTCTTGTTTTCCACAAAACGTACGCCGAAATAAGGAACGAATGAGGAAGAAAAAATTTATTTTATATAAAAATAAAAGAGAAGAGGGGATCCCCTACCCCAGAATCCTTTCTCCCCTTAGAAAATAAATACAAGAATTGAAAATTTAATCTGGTAGGACATAGCATTTTTATTTTTGTAAGAAATTTTTTTATATATAAAATGAATGTACCCTAAAGTTATCTATCTTAGGATAAATAAGGTTAATCTGTTTCTGCTCGAAAATTTACTTTGTGCTTAGTTTTGATACTTTGTTTTAAATTTGTGTATTAATTACTAAGACTAAACTCATGAGACTTTCCCCCTGTTATTTTTTATTTATTTTTTTTTAAAAAAACAGTTATGTATAATATATTCTTCGTAGAAAAACTATTTTTGTTTCATCTTGTTTCATTAGAGGTAAATTAACGTACACTCTAATGTTTAAAAAACATGATCTCAAATATTTGTTAATAATTAACTGAAGTGCATGTAAGTATATATTTTATGACCTATATTTCTTAACGAGTTACAAATAGCTCTTTTTTCTCTCTCTCTTGGACCGATTGTTAATATATTTCGAGCAGAAACAGAAAAAAAAGTTAATCTTCAAATTCGAAAGAGAAGCTTACGATTCATCATTGAGCATATTTTTTTTAGCTATTTTGTCTTACGCTTTTCCCCTTCTATAGTTTCTTTGTACCCACATAAGGGGCAGTTATAATGACCTCTTTTAAGCTGGCAAGAGAAACGTAAGCTTTTAAGATTTTTTGAGACGGAAGGGGTGGGGGGAATTTAGCGACTGCAAGATTAACTTGATTCCAAGGGCGTCTTTTGTAAAGTGGTTAAATCCGACGAGACGAATCTAAAAAAAAATAAAAAAAATCTCTGCTTACCAGAAAGAAGTTTTTTTCTTTTAAATAAATGGCAAAATATGCCGCCTTGCAATTTACTTCAACCCATTTTTTTTAAAAAAAGGAAGTATATAAACGTGTAAAACTTCGAATGAGGAACTTTCTCATTTGTATCATAAGTTATGAAAAGTTTTGAAATTAGTTTTTGGAGCTCTTTCCATTTAAAAGCAGATTCAGACTTTCTCCCTGCCCTCCACTACCCCCTGGTGCATACCCCTAGTCCTTTGTACACGTAATATGTTGCTGATTGAATTGGAGAAAGAGTAACATATTTTTTAAATGATTAATTTTTTTGAACATTAAAATTATTTCGCGAGAATTGTTTCTTGATTGGCCCTAGTAATTGTAATCAATCTTTTAAAAGCTGCAGTTTATGTAAGGTTTGTTTTTTAAACACAGTACATATATATTCGTTCAATAATTTTTATGCTAAAATTATTTTCTGTGTACGTCTTGTATGTCATAACATTGTTTAGTAAATCAATTTATGCAGGCAGTTTAAAGAAAAAAAGTTTAAGTAGAATGTATAGCTAAACAGAAAACCAAATATTTTAAATAGGAATATATTAAATATTTGTTATTGTTCACAATTGCTCAGTGTAGTTGAAAATGATAATTTGAGATTTTATAACTGTGAAGATATGTGATAACTTTTGGAACTCTGTATTACTTTTTGGTCTTAATTTTAACTGTTATCTTCTGATTTTTTTTCTTGTAGAAGCCGAAACCCTAAAAATTTATAAATGGTAACAATACCCTATGAAGTCCAAAGGCTGAGTGGTCAGCGCATTGCGCTTCCACACCACAGTTCCGAGGTTCAAATCCCGGGCTGGGCAAGGATATATATATATATATATATATATATATATATATATATATATATATAAAATATGTAAAAAAATTATTTTTCGTACTTAAAAAAACATAACGTTAATTGAGCAAATAAATTGTAAGAATTTAAATTAAGTTATAAATTTAAAATTTCTTTATTTTTTTATTTACGTAAAAAAAATCTGCTCGTGTTGCGCAAACCTTATTTAAAAATAAACCTGCTAATTCGAGAAACAAGGTATTTATAGTTTCAAATACCGCATTTATTCGAACCTAAGTCGCCATCGATTCTAATTCCCACCCCAAAGTCTCAAAAGGTTTTTGTGAAAAATGAAAGATTGTACAAAATGTGGTTTATTGGTATCCCAAAGCCTGGAGCCCTCGTATAGTTGATATGGCATTAACTACGACCCATGGTGAACCTGTAATTGCTCTAATTGCCCCATCCAACGAATTTTTTTCCTTCCATTCTAAGCCACGCTCGATTTTCCGTAGCATTTACCTGGGGGGGGGGGGAGACGTGGCTTATATTCGAGTAAATACGGAAGAAATCGCTCTTTATTTGCAACTCTGTGAACTCGATTCAGTTTAAGAATTGAATTCATAAATGGGGAAAAAAAATTTACTTATGATTGTTATATATATTTTTTTAATATATAATTAAAGCAGATTTTGTTTTTGTAATATGTGTTGTGTATTTTCACATAAAACGGTTTCTGATTTGCATTTGTCTTTTTATGTGTTTGGATAAGCGTGTTAACTTATTTGAATACTTGGTCGAGTGCTTGTTTTTCATAAATTTTCAAATTATTGCTTTATTTTGATAAAAAGTGTAGTGAGCATGCATTTTTAATCCGTATTTCGAGCTATTTTACTCATTGTAGTAATTTATACGTTCCACTAGGTGTTTTTTAAATAATGAGCTGTGTTGAACGTGAATTTGTCTGTTTAGTGACGTTACTCGATCAAAGGCATCGTTATTTATTTTTAAATAATATATCGTAATTTATTAACACAAACTCTAGTTTCTCTTACTATTCTTTTTAAAGTTTTAAGATGGAAACTCTTTTCTTACTCAGTAAGTAAGTTAGCTTGCTTGCGAAAGTTCATTATTTATATATTTTAAAAATATTTTAGCACTAAGAGCATTTAGATAATCTTATTGCGTAAAATATTCAATAATTATATTTTTGTATTAAGTTCTTACTGAAAACTGATTGCAAAATTATATTGAAACGTAGGGCCCTTATTGTTATACAATTGCAAGTCATCTTCATTCAAACGTTTTTGTCAGAATTTGAAATTTTCCCGCTCAATTTCGTGGTAAATTGTATTTTAAGGATTCATCGAATTTCCTGGATTCATTATTCATTATACAGTAAGACCTCGCTTAACGCGGAGGATACGTTCCATCAAAGTAGAGCGTAATGCGAAACAGCGCTAAACGAGGCTATCTTAACATGTAAATAATGGGGTTAGGGGAAGATGGATAGAAAATTGGTTAGATATTAAATTTAATAATGCTTTTTTAATAAAAATAAAACCAAGCATGTATTTCTTACAAAAATAAAAACAATATAAATGAGTATATACATATAAAAACAAATAAAATTCTAAGTCAGTCAGATCATTCAGTCTATTCTTGTTTCCAATTTTCTGCCTTTTTGTCAAGAAGCATCCTGTTGAAGTTGCCAAATTCAATTCAGTACTAATTTAAGATTGACGTTCACTAGAATCTAATCTTCTGATCACTTGCATTTTAGTTTCCAGTGAAATGCTTTTTCTGGTTGCTTTCTTTTCTTGTTTTTCATTATCACCCATGATAAAAAATAAAGATCATAATATTTGTCACTGTATTAATCGTTATAGTATTATATAAATTTATACTTACAATAATGTCAACAAATGTTTCAAATGATAAAAATGCGTCCGTACAGCACCGCACCAAACAAGAAACACAACTACACTGTTTCGGATATGTTATGTACATATTTTGAAACCTACAATTTCGGGGAAATCCCAGTGGCGCTGCGAGAAATTTCGGGGAATCCCCGGGTTGAAATAAAAGAGCGCGAAACAGCGTTAAGCGGGGTCTTACTGTACTTAAGATATTGCAGAACGTTATAAAATGGTATATTGGAAATTTCGATTCCATTAATTCTGCCATACTAAATTTTTGCTGTTAAAATGATCAATTTTTTGAATGGAGATGCAAAAAATAGAATGTGTTGGTATGTTTGAAATATTGTAATTTGTCTCCTTGTATGAATGGTAATGAATTAATATGGTACTATAATTTTTTTATGTACAATGCCGAATGATCATACTTCAGCACCAGTAGCGCACACAAACATTTTTCAAGGGGAGTGGGGGTCGAAAGTCCATTTTGGTATCATGCTCCAATACGCCGCCCAACATATTCTTTTGATTTTGTCGATTTTCGGGAACAAAAACAATGCAAAATTAATTATCGAATAAATAATTAGCATTAATTAATAAAATTAATTAATCACAAATACATAATTAAATTTTACGTAATGTAAACATAGGATTATAACTAATCAAAAATAAAAATCAAGGGCTATGGGGGGGGTCCAGACCCCTAGAACACCCCCCCCCCTTGTGTGCGCCACTGTCTAGAAGTATACTATTTTTTGAAAAGCCTGGGATAATACATCTCGCAAATGACTTCAAAGCATAAGAGCATTGCACTTGTACATTTCAAGTTCCATCGTATTGTAAAATAGGAAGTGCGTGTTATACGGCGAATGTACCTAAAAATTTATTTCAATCCACAATATCTTGGCTCCTGTTTGAGTCTCGGACTTGAGATTTGAACCGACTGTTCCACTCGTCGAGAACCATCCAATCATATACTTGACTCCCATTGTGTAGGCATGGGGAGGGCTTAAGCATGTTCCCATGTTAATCCTATGGGGTCTAAAAAAATTTAACCCGCCCTAAGAAATTGAGCTTGGGACTTGATTTTTGGAGGTACGCCATATTTTCGTGTATGCGCGAGCCTTACGTGGAATTGGCCCCCTTCGGTGCTCCCCCTACAGGGCTTCCCCATTAATATCTCGAATCCTATGCTACCTTGGTCGACCGCACCGGCTGGATTCGATTGTTCTCCCTATGAGCTCTTCAAATATGTAATTGTATCCCAATAGCCCCATTCCTAGCCCTTTTCGAAAAAAATCAAGGGCTTGGGGGGGGGGGGGCCGCCCCCCCCCTTGTGTGCGCCACTGCATAGGACTAACCAATCGAAGAAAAAAATCAAGCGCTATGGGGGGTGTCAGGACCCCTAGGACCCCCCCTCTGTGTGCGCCACTGTTCAGCACGAATAAATGATATGAAATTACCTACTATCGTTCACATTCTTAATGTTTTCTGATTAATGCATACCGAAATTCTTTACAAAAAATGTTTTACAATTAGCTTTGTTCTCTGCGTAGTAGGCTTTTCGTGCGAGATATTTTAAAAATGTTTCTTGTTAATATTCAATGATGAATACGAAATTTTGAGTTTTTATGTTTTATCTTGGTCTATCCGCAAAAGATTGGGAATAACGCAATCTAGTTTTTGTTCCAAACAATTATGGGCAATACAATTTTTTTGAGCTATGATCAATGCTACTGTTGTTTCAGTATTCAAGGGTAATATGGTGAATTCATTATTTATTTAAAATTTTTTTTGGGAGGGGGAGGGTGAGTTGTATATTTTAGCTGGTTTTGCTGTTTCTATAACTCGATAATAGCCGGTATTATATTTAGTAAACCTGTTTTTTATTTAAGAATTAATCATTGAGAAATCAGTGCATTTTATATTCACTTCTTTCCGCACTTCACCAGTGTCATGCAGAATAATGGTGCTATTGCATGTTTAATCTATTCAGCTGAGACAAGCAAGTCGTTCTTTGGAATTTCGATGTTTGAGTTGCAATATCATCGTCTTCGACATCAGACTGCGATTTAAAATTACATAACCCAATGTGTTGCTGTATTTGCCATGTTAAAACCGATCCTCATTATAATATATGAAATAGTCACAGTATGAAACTTTGTTTCATGTTTCTCTATTACTTGTATTAATACTGTTTTATAGCTTCATCCATATTTTGTTCTATACATACTTGTATTTATAAATTAAGTAGGTATTGTTGGTTAAAAGTGTCTATACCTCCACCAAGATTTCGACTGTTACTTTTCGTGATCATATTTAAATTGCACGGCTAGCACTACTGACTTTTTGAAATGTTTTTGTTTTTTCCTCCTTTTAGCTTAGAATCATTAGTGCCTGGTATTGACCCTTGCTAGTTTTTAGCGGTCACTTGAACGAACTTCGAATAATAAATGTATCATTTTCTGTTGAGAGGGGAGAATTGCATTTATTTTAAGGTTCTCTGTATAATTTATATTGCGCATTACGGTCATTTGCCTAGCAGAAACAATCATTAAACAAAATCCATTATTTGAATCGATTGTTTTTAGGCTAAACAATCGTTTTAAATTTTCTTTTATACGATACAATTCCGAGTACGCTTTTCGTTGTTTGTTCTCTATTCAAAATGTTTTTCATTAATATACTTTTTTCTCCCTATCCTTGAATATGATTGAATGATTTATTGTTCTTTCAAATCTTGAAACCTGAGTCATGATCTATGTCGTAGAAGGAAAAGGGGATGAGAAGGATATTTTTCTTTCCCCTTGCGGCGATAGATCACCTTTAGAACATGGGTGCGTGCGATTCATCAAAGGTAGACGCTGTTCTACTCTCCATTGTTCTATTCATTCGGTCGGTTTGAAGGGTAAAAGACCTCGGAACACACATGAAAAATTTGCCCGAGTAAAGATGAAAGCGATTTATTGTGATATTATCTCAATCCTTTGTTCTTATTCCCTTTTTCCGCACGTAAAATAAACTGTGCCTCAATAGAATAAAGAATAAGAAAAAATATTCTATGTTCTTTTTTATGAAAATCGTTTGTCTGATTCAATTACTAAACCAAATGGAAGAGCGTAGAACACACGCACAAAATACTTTATTTTCTTGGAAGAGAAAGGATTTTAGAAACTACTGAATATTCCATTTTGTTTTTTATTTTCTTATTTCAATATGTAATGCCGGTTTAGTTTATCTTCTACATACTAATCGTGTGAAAATTGGAGTTGCTTTTAAAATTTGAAAATGTTCGACTGTGCATTTACCAGTTAAATGTTTTTTTTTAATATTGTACGAAGGCTTTTATTTTTTTCGAGTGGTTTTGTAAAATAGAATTTGCATTGCACTTAACCTCTCTTCGTATTTTTAAAAATATTTGTATTAATTTCTTTTTTTTTGTATCTTATTTAATGTGCATTACAAAAATAAATTTACTATAACTAATATTGATATATATTGGGAATTACGTATTTTACTTTGGAAACCATGTTTTGACATAATCGTATCCTAATATCATATCGTAACCTGATGAAAAGATCACTATCAAAATAAACGCAATCGGCAGTCAGTGAACGTAGTTTCATTATTACTGTTTTTGCCCAGCGTTGTATATATTTCCTTTTGATATTACGTTTTTGATATGAGGCAATTTCACACAATTTATGTGTAAATTTCTTGAATTTATTTTATCAACATTATAGTTGTGCGAATAAGGTTAAGTTTTTTTTTTGAACATTTAGACAAATATGATTAGTATTGTCGTGTGCAGCTGAATAATTAGTTTATTAAAATTGAATAATGAATTTAAAAACATTTCCAGACTTATTTTTAGTTATCAATGTTGCTATACAAGAGAGCAAACATTTTAATACGTGCTTTATTATTTGTTATTATTTTCCCGCCTTTTTGTGATTATTTTTTTTTTTTGTCTATACTATAATTCTTTTTGTGATCAATAATTAAAATGGTAACATAATTGTAGACAATAATCAATAGTTGTTGTAATCTAATAATATATAACAATAACTTCAGAAAACCCCAAATTTGTTAAATAAATAATAAATAAGTCATTATATGCTATTAAATGAAATTACCATCTGGGAGAGTAAGGGAGTGAGGAAAAAACAACTTTACGTTATTCTTTTAGAATAGAATCTGTATCAGAGTATTTAATTCCTGGAAGAAAAAAAGGAACCCCAACGGCTTTGAACTTTTCCAGCACAGACGTTTCAATCTGTCGTTGCGAAAGCTGCACTAATTTGCGTGATAACCCATCATAACACGTACTACCATTACGCAGAAATAAAAAAAATAAAAAATAAATAAATAATAAAAAAAAAAAACAAGGTCAGATCGAGTGAACGTTGTTTTTGAGCTATCGTCTGTAAGTTGCCTCATCATCTTTTTCGAGGTCGCTGCAGTTCTCGGAATAGCTCTCTTTCCCGATAAAGACGTCATCTTTTTTAACGATTTATCTCATTTGCATTCAGTTGCTTTTGTAATCTTATCACATTGTGTCATGCCGCATGGCTAGGAAGTAAACGAACCGGGTGGGTGTACGTTTATAAAATATATTTCATTAAAGGAGGAAATTTTATTTGTACGGATTTTTGTGAGGAATTGAACTAAATTATTATCTCTGCGAAGCTTTTTGATTACATCTGTTATGTAACATTGGAATGTTTTTAAGTCTTATTTTAAAGATTCTTGGTTTTTGAGTATGTACTTAATTTGAATGAGAGTGCTTGTTGAATTTTGATTGCGAAATGAATTCAAATACTTGTTTGGGATTTGGGAAGTTTATTCAATTGTTAAATTATTTTATAGCATTACAAATATTCTTAATGAATTCCGACTGACAAATATTGAAGGGACATGATTTAAATTTGTCTCAAATTTAGTTACCGAAACAAAATTTATAAAAATGTTACGTCAACAATATCGTTTCTTCTGTCTGTCTTTAGCTGTCTCTATAAAAACGTATTTGTGTTCGAAATTGTTCTTATTAAAGATTTAAAAACATTGAAAATAGTAATAAGAATAAAAAAGTGAGTATTCTTTGTCAGTTATTTCAAAGATTACGATCTATTCCATTAAGTGTAAATCGGTTCGAATTTCTTGGTCGTTTCCTGAAATGATATACTAAGAAATTTATAGGGACTCTATAATTACGGCATAAGGAAATGAAAGATCCGGAAGTGACTCATTTTTTGTAAAAAAAAAAAGGCTTAATGAAATGTGATAAAATTATTCTTTATTCATTTCATGCAATGACGCAAATATATCTTGATATTTTATTATTTGATTTCAGAAATAACTTATAGTTCTCATTTGTTGAGTATATTTCATGCTGGGTACTCAAGTCATCCACCCAACGATATTATTTATAATAAAGTGGTTCAATTAAAAATAGTGTACCGTAAAATCCGGCGCACCCTCTTTTTTACGAATAAACCTTGAAAAGTACGTGCGCAATACTCTTATGTTTTGAAGTCATTTGTTCGAAGTATTATTCCTAGCTTTAGAAAAAAATAGTACACTTCTAGCTAGATCTACAACCCTTTATAAGTTCACAAGAAATGTCATTTCTTTTAAATAAATAGAACTTCTATATAGATAGAAGTTTTAATTTTTTTTTTTTCAATGCTGATCTTTTTTATTTCTTTAAATTTATTTTATAAAGCTCTCAGTTTCTTACCCGGCGCATTACGCGCACCTGTAAATTTCGATCTCCTTTTTTGTGTTAAAAGTGCGCGTTATACATCGGATTTTACGGTATATAATTAATTTCTCGCCAGGATTTATAATTTTTTTTTTTTGGATTAGCTTATGAGGTATCACATTTGGTTTAACTACAATTAACGTACTTACATAGACTCGAAATGATTTATAGACCTTGAGCTTCTGTTAGATTATTAGTTATTAATGTGTTGTTAGTTATACTATATGTTGTGTTTCCAGTGTTCACACACAAAAAGCGTTCATTTTAGGTCTGAAAAAGGATAAGTTGCAAAAATTTGGAAAATAAAAAGGGATGGGTAGATATTACTTAATTAAAAACGGAACGAAACTGGACGAAATCGTGTTATTTACGTTTAAATTATTTTGTAATTTACAGTTAACGCGTGCATGAAGACAAAATGGGAAACATCACATTAATTAATAACCGAAAGAGACTGGCAAGGTGGGGCCACTCTCGCTAAACTTTTCCAGAATGAGCACTTTATATGTTTATTTTGTTGCTCGTGAAATAATTTAATTCTGTAGGAGTAAAAAATATTTCTTTCAATATTATTCTTATAATGTTAATAAATTTGCTTGTTACAAATTGTGCCCCTGTGTTTTAATTTTATCTTGTGATGGAAAAATATTTATTGTGTTAAAATACCCGGCAAAATAAAAACGATTGGGTTTCTAAAGGGAAGATTCAGGTATACAGAGAAAGATAGAAATTCATGGAGTAGCTTTTAAAATACAATTAAAATTCAGTTTAAGAAATTGCTTTTATTCAAGTCTTAGACTTATTTAAAGAATTATTCGCTAATAGTAAGTGTAAAATGTTCAAGATATGTTCGTATTGAGATATGTGTATGTTATTTGTATCTCTGTTAACATTTACGTGCGAATGTATTTCATGACCAGAGAAAATTAAAGTAGGGCATTGGAACTTTTTTGACGGACTTTCCTTGCATCCTGACGAATTTGTGAAATCTTAGGTTTGATGTGTTCCTTGTTTTACTTCTTTTGTATTGGTTTAGAAATTACTTCTTTCATTTTTATTGTTGAAAGAAATATGTTATTATAATTCTCTTTTATGCATAAATCTTAAAAGGAATTTTTGACGCATATGAATTCTTAAAAGAATGAAAAATTATTTTCAATACTATAAACAAATTTCTCTGATTCATACAAAAAGTTGTTTGGAATCTATTCTGTAAGGTTTAAAAATATTATTTCATATCTGTGTATTAGCTGAATTGTGCCTTGATTTTTCATTAAATTCCTTTTTTTTTCTTTAAAAAAAGTATGTCAACGTCATTTTTCCAAATTGCGTTGGTTTTAATTTTGTTCCAATTACTATATTTATATAATATTGTTTCATTTTGACTTTTGTTGTTCTAAAATTACTTTCATAAAATGATAAATCGTGGAATATCAACGCAAAACAACGATAACGGTATTTGTTTTGTAATATCACTTTTGTTTAGGACTATCCTAAATGCGTTTTACAATATTGTCCATTTTTTCTCTTTATCTGAAATAAGTGTCAACATATAATTTTCCTCCTTCATACCCTTACGTGCTAAACGTGATGCAATGTAAACACATTCTTGGAACTAAAATATCTCCTTATCACTTGTTTTAAGCTGTCGAGTAAATTACATTGAAAATATTCAGAACTCATGTGAAAAGTTGGTGGAGGTATTTATGTGTGTGGATTGATATATATTTTTAGTGCTTGAATTTAATGTTCTATGCCGTTTTTACTATCAACTGCCATATTATTTAGATTCATTCTATTATTAATTTTTAAAGTAATTGTGTTTTCATGCGAGTTATTTATTAAAAATTTTTTTTAAAATTTGAATGGTCTGATGATTTATTTTTTGTTCTTGGAGATTTTGTTTATGTTGTGAAGGTTATACCGTCTATTTCCTACAGTACTTATTTTGTTCATAATGTTGCTGATGCGCCCCGATGTGAAATTTAAAATTGTGCCAAGTATAAATTATGGCAACTGTTTGTGTATACTGTACAGTTCGGTTTTTGGGTGTGTTTTCTTTAGTATTCTCGAAAAGAAGTTATAGAAGAGTTAAAATACAGCAAAAAATATTGTGCTTTAGTAGTTATTCTTAGGAATATTTGCCTTTAGAAGTTCTTCCATTTTTTTAACTAGTTAAATCCCCTTTTAAGGAAATAGTTGTAAGAAAATCTTTTTTGTGAATTTTTATTTGATTACTAGCTATACCCTGCCACGCGCTGCTGTGGCTCAGTGTGGTTAAAAGGAAAGAGAAAGCACATATTTTTAGTATGTTTAAACATTTGCATTTGAGGTATGATTTTTTATAATAAAAAAAAATTATAAATGTTTCTAATGCCACTTGTCTGACAGTGTCGGATTGAGGCCCACGAAATTCATCATGGCATTGGGCTAAGATGTATGCCTGTCGTTAGCTATAGCTTTGAGTATCATGCAGGTGACAGTACAATTTGGCTTGGTTCCACCCCAATTTTGAGGGAGAACATCTGGAGGTGGTCAGGGGCCTCCCACCTCTCTTCCCCTTCCACCAAATTTACGAGAGGACTTGCAGCTCGATGGCTATTTAGAGTACCCACACGCGGCAAAGATACTATACATTTACAAACATCCATGCTTTCTCCAGTATTTGAACCCAGGTCCTACAACACAGCAGTGAGCATCACTAACTACTATATCAGATGGGTGGAAAAATATATATACACAAAACTTTCCTAAACTGATTTCCTATGTAACTTGTTAACCAAATACTTGAAGTTATTATGGCTTATTTTCATCCTTATGTTATGAAACTAAAATTATTTACATTGTCTTCATAGTTGAGGCCTCAAGCTCGAGGATAATTTTAAATGGCTCTACTCTAGATCTCTCAAGAGCAAAGGGTTAGTTTTACAATGCTTATGGGTATCTCTATTAAATCACAGGCGTGTTTACAAATGCACATTTTTTCCAAACAGTGTCATTTGGAAACATGAATTGTACTTCTGTTATATAGGAAATGTTTTCATTCTGCAATATGTCTGGCATGCAAAGTTTTTAATGGATCTGGTGGTTCTCCAAGTTGAGGCAGTTTAATTTTTCCAGTGGAGGAAAACTTTCCTTTTGTTTCTCCCCTAAATTTCAGTCTTGCAATAATGACACACTTCAGTAATTGCGCTGATAAGAACATACTTTCTCAACCAGTAATCTTCTCCTAGGTTGCACTGGAATGCAATGTGACTGTTATTGTCTGATTACTCGCCACCAAGTCATGTTTGACGATGAAATGCCATTTCACATTGACATCTTTCAGCCATTCGTAAGCTATTGTATTCCTTTTGTCGAGAACAGAGCAGACCTGATGTAAAATGCAATTGCTGTGCCCACAAACATGCATCCTCAAGTCTGGCTGCGTATTGCTCTGCTGCGTCTTCATTTTTTTTTCTCATTTGCTATGCAATTACTCGTACTACTTTTGCTTAGCAAATAGGATGACCTAAATTTGATTTCCTACAAAGCATTATTTTTATGTACTGAAACTAATTGACTACACTTAAACAGAAAAAAAAATTTGAAACAAAAACATAAAATTTCAAAACGCTGAAAAAAAGGAAAAATGAGGAACAAAAAGAAAGGGCAAAATAAAAAATACTCTAGCTAATGAAGTATTTAACTTGAAATGTACATCAATCAACACAGCTCAATTCCAACACAATTTGAAACAGAATATTTCATTCCACTCCAACGAATCATTCTGAAGAGGTCAATTTTACTAAATAATTTGAATTTAAATGGAAATTAATTGGCAGAGCTCAATTCCTGATAACTGCTTCGAGAAATGGAGAGAAAAACTAAATGAAAAACAATGGGAAAAAATTAACTATACTCATATAAAATCAACTTTATAGTAAAAGACAGCTTAATACCAATGCAATGTAGAAAAAAATAATTAAGGTGACTGCCTATGTTAAAAATTTCATTAACACTGGGAAGTAATGACGTGAGCAACATCTGACAACAAAATCAAATTTGTGCATTGTTTGCAATCATATATTCTTTCATCTCCAACAAAGTTAGGGGAGGAATATAAACCATACATATGTGGTGGGCTGAATATATTTTCAGTAGAATACGCAAGGAAAATTCAAACATAAACATGGATTTCACAGCAAAAAATGTATGATGAAGTGTGATTCTTGAGATTCACAATTCAATTAGCATTAGCAATTGTTATCAACAATTTTAAGGGCCTATCTTTATAACAGTGTCTGATATATCTAGACAATGACTGCTTTTTTCACATGGATGATTATTTGTTGCGTGGGCACTTGCATATTAGCATCATTGCAGCCAAATTGCCACCATGCGAATCACACTATTTTCCACCCAAATCTGACTGATTGGTTCTTTTTCATATAAAAAAATATTAGAATATTTGTTTTGATATCAAGATGTGATTTGCATGGCACCAATTTTGTTACAGTGATGCTAATATACAAATAAGTTTGTGTATCCTAGGACAGTTTTCACAAATTAATGGTACATAAGAAATTTTGCATGATCCACAGAAAAATTGGGACATTTGTACTTTTATGATATACTTGCACAAAATTGATCCCATCAAAGACACAGCTCACACAATAGCAATGAAATTTATCAAAAAATAACTAAGGTGACTGCCCACATTCAAAATGTAACAGACACTGGAACCTGATTGACTTAAAAATACGAAGATTAAATTTAAAAATATAAAATTGCAGAACATTAAAAAAGGAAAAAAATAAAAATACTAACAAAATACGTAACTTCAAATCAATCAACATAGCTCAATTCTGATGTAACATAATATTTCATTCAACTTGAATAAATCACTCCAAAGAGGTTAATTTCACCATGATTTCAAATGAAAATTAATTGACAGAACAGAATTCTCACTAATTGCACTAAGAAATAAGAAAATCAATTAAAAAAACTAAATGAAGAACAATGAAAAAATAAACTATACTCACACAAAATTGACACTATCGTAAAGGACACAGATCAATAGCAATACATCACAAAAAAAAAATAGTAAAATTAAACTTTTGCCCTCATGGACTTCAGAGTAGTCATTTTATCATTTTTGGGAATATTTTGTTTAAGACAGCTTTTTGATTCAAATTAATGTAGTAATTTTTTTTTTTCAGTATAAGATTGCCCCTCAATGATGTTTTTGATTATTTTATAAACTTAAATTATTTTGGTGCTTCCAAAATTACCGTAACCTATTGGTGATATATAAAATGTAGCATCAATAGAGGTATATGTATGTATGTAAAATGTTAGCGTGTACGACACATAAAAATCAAGGATGCCAATTTGGCAAGTTATTAATAGAGTTGGTGATTGTTACAATAATACGTAAGTACCTTTTCTTTTATTTGTTTGAATTCTTGTGTATTATTACTTTTGTAAGCCTCATGGCATACTTTATGGTGCTCCAGTCTTTTTAAGCTGACTGAGAAACAGCAACATATAGCTAGGTACAACATAAAATTAAATCTTAGAAAGATATCAAAAATAAAAGAAGGCTCAATATTTTGATTAAATTAATATAAACATTTTTGTACAAAGACTATTGCTATTCGTATATTTCAGACAGACATCAAACGAAATTTAAAAAATTGTCAAAAACAGATAAACATATTTAAGAAAAATCCCACTGATTAATTTTGCCAAAGACATCACGATGTGCAAAAAAATATTTGTGGTAGGTACATAATCAGCAAAAAAAGAAAAAGTAAGTACTAAAATATAAAAAAACAAAAACTATTTTGAATTAATTACGGATTACTGGAGAAAAATAAAACAGGGGCTAAAATAACACTCAAAATATTAATTTCATATTGGTAGGCTACCCGTTTTGGCATGATTTAGAAATCACGCCAAAATGGTGTGTTGTGGACAATTTAATGTTACAGTAATGTACAGAATTAAAGGTACTTACATATTATCGCAACTTATTGGTGACATTATAGGAAATGAAGCACATGATTGCCAATTCAGCACATACAAAATTGAGATTGCCAAAGTGGCGAGTTATCTTAAACGTTGGCGATTGTGCGATAATACGTAAGTACTAAATTAAAATTAGTACTTTATGTAAAAGAATCATCTGAAGTATATATCCCAAGCATAAAAATAAATTAAAAAACGAAATACAATACTAACGTTAACTGACATAAAAAGAACAACTATCTTTATAAATGCAAAAGCATAATTTGAAAAAATAAGGTACTTACGTATAATCACAACCTATTGGTGACATTATATGAAACGAAGCACATGATTGCCAATTCAGCACATACATGACATGCGAAATTGGGGCCGTCAACTTGGCAAGCTATTTTGAACGTTGGTGAGAGAGAGAGAGAGAGAGAGATAGTACATAAGTACCAAAAATAATTACAATCTTGCGACCACCTGCTTCATCAACAGGTACTAAAGCCATTTGTCTGTTTTGCTCATTCTCCAATGCCTGTTCCAGTTTGAAATGTAATTACTACCAACACTGCTTTTACTTGGCCAGTATGATGACTCAAGTTAGATTTTCTGTAAAATAATTTTATGCATTGAAGCCACTTGCACACACTTAAAGGTTAAAATAAACACATATGAAATTCCGAAACAGTTCCGAGTGGGCCCTGTATCAAAATTCTTTTATGGGCTCTTTTCAGATATGATACGGCTGATACAGCGGTACAAAAACAAACGGTACTTACGCATTATCGCAACCTATTGGCGACATTATATGAAATGAAGCATCTGGTTGACAATACAACAAATAGGAAATCGGGATTGCCGACTTGGCGAGTTATAATAGAGTTGGTGATTGCTGCAATAATACGTAAGAACCTTTTCTTTTATTTGGTTCAATTTTTGAGTATTTACCTTGTAGCGCACCAGTCTTTTTAACCTGACTGAGCCACAGCAACATGCGGTACAGCTAGTTATAAAATTAAATCTTAAGATATCAAAAAATAAGGCTCAATATTTTGATAAAATCAATATAAACAGTTTCGTACAAACACAAAATATATATTAGAAAATCTTTATTTCATATTTCAGAAGAACATCAAAATTTTAAAAAATGTCAAATACAGATAAAAAAAAAAACGTATTTTTAAGAACAACGCCGTTGATTAATTTGGCCAAATTAAAACATCGCAAATTGGAAGCAAAAAGAAAAAAAAAAACCGCAAGTACAAAAATATAAAAAATTATATATTGAATTAAAGGATTACGGGAGAGAGAGAAATAAAATATTAATATTCATGATATTGATTTCATACTATCTAAAGCAGGTAACGAAAACGTAAATACAATACTAACGTTAATTGCAGTGATAAAAAAAACTGAAATACCCTTATCAATAAGAAGTTTTGGTTTGCAAAAATTATAATGTTCGCTCTTTCAAGAAATTAATAAATTCTGCGAGAAGTAAGCTGAAAAAGTAAGCTGTAATTTGAAAGCAAAATCACACACATAAACATCCCGCGATAATACTATCCAAATGTTGCCAAAGCTATGAAACAAAATTTTAGTTGTTAAAAGAATAATCATTAAAAAAATGATTTATTCGAAAAATAATCCTAATTAAGCATCAAAGAAGAGAAAAATTGGATAAATATTCCATCCTATAAACATAGCTAAAGTAAAAATATGTAATAATCTTGAAAAACTGCGTGTAAAGTATTAATTTTTAAGTGAATTTAATTTTAAAAAATTTAGAGAGAATTGCGAAATAATAAATACATAAGAACCTGTCCGGATTCAAATGCAACGTTATGTCAAAATTTTAGAGGATATGGTCCAGTAGTTTCGGAGATCAGCGGCTTTGAACAAACACACATTACATTTTTATTTATATAGATTTTGTGGTTATATTATATGACTTTTTATTTTGTAACGCATCTTATTACCTTTTAAACATATTAATGACTTTTTTCATCAATTTTTAAATGCATCCACAACTTCAGTAGTAAAATATTATTTTATTATTGAAATAATAAGTATTATTAGAAAAATAATGAATCGAGTGAAAAGTTTAAAAATTCAATAAAACGAAGCAAAGCTGTGATTTTCAAAATTATAGCGTTTAATTCATATTCTGGCGAACAATGTAGCGGTTGAGAGTAAAAAAGGAAATGAGCGTGCACTTTTTGATTTTATTTTAATACTGTTCCGATGACATCAGTTCCAGTTTTAATTTTTATCGTAAAAGAAAACCTAATTAGATTTTCTACATCATCACTTTTTAACAAATAATAATTAATCGAATGCGGACAATGAATAAAAACGTTGGGAAAACGCTCGGGGAAAAAAAAAACTGCAAAAGATTTTGATCACGCGCACTGTCATATCCGGGTACCGCGAGGAAGCAGACCATATGCTTACCTGACCTTAGAGGCTATTGACCTGTTAGTCCAATATCTAGGTATTGTCAACAAACTTCCCTTTGTTGCTGATGTTTAACTGTTTTATTATGATAGAAAGTATGGTGAGATGATGAACGAGAATGTATTGATTTATTTTTATTAATTGCCTGAAAGGATTTAAAAAATTTTTTTTTTTTTTTTAAATCTGTTTTCGTAGCGAAAAATCTTTACAAGTTCGATATGGGAGTAGTGAAATGGACTTTAGTTTAATTTGAAAGGAATTATGCTTAAATTTTTTTTTATGAAGGATTTTTTTTCCTTTCATAATTTTCATTTTTTTAACCCAATATAATTGGGTTAAAAAAATGAAAATTATTTGTATGATTCTTTTTTGAAAAGGAATTTTTATGATTGTAGTACTATATCGAGACAAGTACTATTGGAATATCAATGGCGTACACAGACTATTGTTATGGAAGAAGTTTTATTTATGGGGGAAAAAAAAACTTGACGAAAGAACGCCGAAACGTTATCTTTATGGTAATTAATAATTTTTTGATTTACAGAAGGGATTTGAACCCCCAAATCCCAACCTTATATGCGTCACTGGGGAATATATTGCAACGCCCTCCCCCCACACAAAAAGAAAATGCAACATGTTCTTGATATGTGCATCTGCTGCCTCACTCTTATATTTTACATGTATATAAAGATAACTGATAAATTCGAACGACTTAATTTTGGTTAATATTGTATTTTTTATTTAAGATCTTGTAATTTCAATTTTTCATGCAAAATCTTATAATTCCAATATATCTTATTGATAGATTCATTTGATGTAACACATGAATTAAAAAAAAACCCGATATTTTTGTGTTTAATATCGAGTGTGAATTTGATGCTGTGTGTGTGTTCTGATGAGAATGGTCGAGGTCTATTTATTTCCATGTTCATAAAACATCGTTATTGAACTCTGCATTGGACTAATGCACTTTCTTTCGGAAAGCAACCCAGTGAATCGTATCCCCATTCGGCTTGCAAGAGGGTTAAGTCAATAATAATAATAATAATTCCAGGTCTGCGTCAGAGAATATCTTTTGAGGCATTGTGAACAGCGCACATCTTCCTGCTTTACCATCCATCCATTCCAGTTCTTTAATAGGTCTGAAAGTAGGCTGTGGCCGCAAGGTAAATGCCCTCCGGATGATTATTGCGTTGGCCCATGCGTGTCGGAAGTGAGCTTTCTTTTCCCATTATGGGAGTTTTCGACTAATGGGTCAGAAAAAGTAAACCCCATTAAATGTGATTCCTCCTCTCTTTCGCTTGGTCTCTAGGAAAAAGTTTGTTTGCGTTTAGGTCAAGTGCAAATCTCTAGTTTCCTTTACTTGAAACATAACTTCCTTGTTGGTTGGTGAAAGAATGTTTTCTTTGCCTTTCTTGAGCTAATGTTTTTGTAGTTATTAGGTTGGTTATTATTAATTGTTGTGCTTTATAAAACAATTTGGGTGGTTGATTAATAATAACCGTTTGAAAATAATACGTGTTTTTTTTTTTACACTACCTTTTTGAAGACAAGACATAATCATAAATATTTACCCTTATGTTTTTGAAAACTTTTTTTTTGCTTCGTCTTCTTTTCCCCTTTATAATTTATTACTTTTCTTTTTTTTCTTAAAGTTATGCGAGTTTATGTATTGTCGCGCAAAAATAAATATGAAAGCCTTTTGAAACATAACTTACAGTACAAAAGTGAATTATATTTGTGTTTGAAAGAGAGAGTTACATTGCAAAGCAACACGAGGACTATTGGCGGAGGAGCTAGTAATTTTGAATCATGGTCAAATGACGATGACCCTCTCCTAACTACCAAATCAACAGGATGAACCTTCATAGATTTGGCGTGCATCATCCCGTCTACACGATGGATCTCCAGTGGCATTGGGGCTCGAACTCGTGACATGCCGACCACGAGTCGAGGACCATGGCCACTAGGTTAACGCGGCTATATTACACTTTGGAACAAACTTTGTTTTGTTTGTTGCCGCTCCACCTAGTATGGTGGTTATGACACTCGGCATGTAATCGAGTGGGCTCGAGTTCGAATCCCGAATAAGGCATGGGAAAGAAGTCGGACTTTCGCCTGGAATGGATTCCCGTCTCTAATGAAAAGCAGTGCACCCCTTCTTTTCTATGCTGAGATCATTGTTTTGTAATAAAAGTATATATTCTATTGTGTTTGTATTGTGGGTTTCCGTTCTATCTCTCACCTTTCGTATGTATTCCAGTATGAAACACGGCAACATCAACTAACTTTGTTATTAAGTCTTGTGGAATTTTGATATTTTTTGATGTGCTGGAAGGTATTCATTCTTTCTTAATCCTCAATCAATAGCAATAATGATTTTAAGACTAGTTAAAAATTCATAGTTCAGTTTGGGATGTTTTTTTTTTTTTTTTTAAATTTGTGTATTCTGTAAAGATTTGTTTTTTTTTTCTTCTCCTAATTTCCTGCGTATTTTGGAACACAGTGGTACTGACCAATTGAAGAACTGTGTGAAGATAGCTTTTCCAAAAAAGTTATCTCGAGTCTTCATCTTATATTCAAAGATGGCCGTACTTGCGTTGATAACTGTGATGAAGCACTTTTATATTATAGTGGATCCACATAAATAACTTAAGCGTAAAATCTTAGCACTTTTAAACAATACCTAACAATGACAAATGTATTAGTTATGAATTTTGAACATCCATGTTTGACTTGAGACTAGAAATTCATAATGATGTTGAGTTGGTTTATTTTGACCTATAGTGACAATGGCAAATCGATCTTTCGACTGTGATCCCCAAACAGAATCGACGTTAAGGCGTAGGAAGGAAAATTTGGGTATCGTGGTACAGGCGAGATTCAAATTTAGTAGGAATTTTATTGAATTCCACGAGTGGTGAGGTTGCTTTGGTGCTGTCGGGTGGGTGAAATATGTAGAATCAATTTTGCTGTTTTCAGAGTTACTCCTGTTCGCGGATGCTTATTTGATAGATGAGTTTCAGTTATTCACCATGTCAAAATTCGAAATTGACCTAGAGTTCGCAGCCATGGTAATGGATTGAGTTTATTGGATAAGGAATATTCACGAAAAGGTGTTTGCACGCACCAGTTTTCAATATAGGACAACACCCTTTTTAATTTTGAGAAATCTGATGAATCGAATTGTTACTCGCGGGAGAAAAATAAAGTTTGGATTTTGCGCATTAAAACATAATATCGCCTTTGAATGTTTTTCTTCGTCGAACAAACGGTTTGAAACTTTTTGAGAGGATTCATTTCGTATATATTGGTAATTTTTCAACAATATATGGTGTTTGTTCTCTGTTAATTGTATGATTTAGTTAAAGCAGTATTATCTTGTTTTTATCCAATATGGATACTTTGTAAACAGATTTTTTTTCAGAGAAGTTTTGACTGGTTGATTAATAAATCTTTTTATTTTCAGGCCTCCACATGAAGGAAATGCCCAGTATAAGAGGCCGCCACACCAGTCCATACCCCATGGGTCTGGTGGGGGGCATCACAGTCCACCCCTAACGGGCACAAGGGGTTATCCCTACCCTCAAGACCCCTCGTCTCGTTGCCCCACCTCTTCTACCTCCTACGTCACTTCCGCTTCCTCCCCCCACCTGGTGCATCCGGGTGGGGGTGGGGCCATTTATGCATCTGCCAATCATATGTACAGGGATAGCCATTTCCAGGTAAGATCTAAATTTTCATTATAAAGGCTAATATTTTAATACAGTTGTCATTTTTGAGATTTACTATTGCAAATCATTCGACTGGAGTTGATTGATTGATTATTAACGTCGCACTGTTTAGCTACACGAGGGCTTTTGGCGACGGACCACGTAATTTTGAACCATGGTCAAGTGACGTGGACGACACTTGAGCTGGCACCCCCCTCTCCTAACTACCACACCACACCAACGGGAGGACGTTTCAGCTCTCGACAAATTTAACGTGCATCGCTGCCCTACACGGCGGGTCTTTAGTGGTACTGGGCTCGAACTCGTGACAAGGCAAGCCACGGTCCGATACCTATACCACTCGGCTACCGCGGCCACTCGACTGGAGTTAAATAGCCGATTAGTTAAGAATAATTTTAAAAACATGCAATTAAAAATTTCTTCTGAAAATTGCTTTAGTGATTAAAAATTCCCATTAAAATCCCGAAAAAAAGGAACTAGTTAAAATATAAATTTATGCAGAGCTGTGTTTCATCTGTTTCGGTATGCCACACATTATTGCAGATCTACAAGGATTCTTTTTAAAACAAAGTGTTTTAAGTAAAATATCCATTCGAGAAATGATGGGGCAACTCTCTTAAGCTTATTCGTATTATATATTAAAATAAAGTTTTCTGTTTAAAGAACCTTTTGCAGAATTCAATATAAAATCAGGGATACCTGGAAGAGTGGTGTTTATGTGAAGATTCTTTTATTGAGTGGAAAAAATGAGAAAAGTATGTTGAATTTTCATGATTGAATATTACCGTTCATTGTGTTACAATGGCACTTACAGAATATTTTAATTTAAAATAAATCTGAAGAATGCCGTTATAGCGCTATAAATTGCATGCTTACTTTAAAAAAGATGCCTTTCTTTGTGATTAAAGACAAGTTTATAGTAAACGAGCTGCGAACAGTGTGGTCGACAGTATTCAAATCTTGTTTTTTCCCTCAGGACTTTTATTCTCGTAAGTACAGGATTTATGACCCCGAATGATCTTTTTATACATTGGATTCATTTACCCCCTTAAATTTTGTTGATATGAAGTATCGTCCTAGATTGTCTGCCATCTTCATCATTGGTTCGAAATTACATGCTGATTCGGCGAGGTTCCATTTTTTATCTGTAAAAGTATGATTAATTTTAATTAGAATGCTTATATTACTTTAGGTTCTAATTCTGTGATTGGATTTTTTAAAACGATAGCACTTTTTTGTATGTGGTTGTATTATCATGTCTCTGAATTATCAGCCTTTTTATATCCATTATGGCCACTGGCGTAGCTAGCTCTGAGGGGACCCTGTATCAAAATTTCTTCGGGGCCCCTTTTTAAATATGGGAGCCCTGCTTGTTAGTGGGACTAGTTGCACATGTTGGGGCCCCGTATCACTGATGCGGCGGTAGCTACTCTTCTGATTATGGCCCATAATCATTACTACTTTCTAAAACTATATTTGAATATTGATAATCTATGGTTTAAAAAAAAGATTTATAGAAATTGTGTTACAATGTTGTGATATATATTAAATGTATTCCTGAAAAACCGAGTCAATTTTCCTACAATTGTAATTTCTCAGATCAGAAATCCTGCATTTTTTGCTATTGGTTTTTTTAGAATAGAATCAATTGTTCAATACGACTACCAACTTGTTCAGTTCATTCAACGAATAGCAAGAGTAACAATATAAATTCCAAAATTTGTATTAATATATTTAGAGACTAGCATAAAAATATATTAATTTTTTTCAATGAGTAAGATATATTTTATTTCTGAATGGAAAGAAAGACATTATAGGTTTTCCCCAAGAAATTTTACGAATAACAAATTGTACAAAGTAACTTATTGTTCTTTTGAATTCTTTTCACTGATTATTTTTTACCCCATATGATTAAATGTAAATGACCTTTTTCACATTATTTCTACTAAGAATCCCTATCACCAAGGAATCAATTCTGTATTTGCTAGAAACTACTTCCAAGAAATTAAAAGAACGATTATTATCCCGTCCGATGACAGATTATAGAATGAGTTTAGTACATAAACCTCAATATCGTCTAACGAACTCTTGGAAGGACACGCTTTTCCAGATAAAAATTACACCTGTATCGATGATTGGTCAAAGCGTGACTGGTTAGTTGTGTCAGTTGGTATATCCCATTCGCCATAGTTTTCTGTTGACTAAAGAACTCATCTGCTAGCAGGTGCAAAGAGCGGATTACCAGCAAATCTGGAATCGGAACATTCTATTATGTATATTCACTTGCGGTTTTTTCCCTTTATTTTTCTGTAACGCATAACTATAGTGATTAACGAGGTTTACATACCTTGGTAGACATTTATTAGAATTATATGTTGCCTTTTTTAAAAAGGATGCTAATCGTCCAAGAAATTATTATTATTAGTTCCGTTAAATTGAAGTAGAAATTAAAAACACGTCTAGGTTTTGAAATAGAAAAATTTTCTTACAAATATGCATTTTAAGAGATTTAAATCGAAAAGAGTATGACATTTTATATGTTAAATATGTGTTTTTGTTTCATGTTCACATCTTGAGTTTTAAGGAAAATATATCATGATATATTCAAAATATATCATTTTGAATGTAATCATGTCTAACGTTTATACATGTTGGATGACTTCTAAAAATCGAGGCATTTTTTTTTAATTCTTTCTAAAATTCATTTTAGGCAAAATTAAAGTGTAAGATCTTTATTCTATAGAAGTAAAATGATTCAAACGAGAAAGAAGTTGAAATAAAGACAAATCTTTCATACGTCATGGCATCTAGTGAAACTTCTTATATGCAATATTTTACTTTTCGTTCATGTGATTGATACATGAGGGTTTTAATAAGAGCTATATTTATTATCTTATGTTTGTTGCTAAAGGTGCAATTTTATAAATTCGTCACCTTCCTTTAAAAAAAATAAATAAAAGGGAATGGCTATATCTTAGTTCGTAGTAAACATACTTTTTTCAAAAAATGAGACTATTGGTATGTCGTTGCGCATTTATTTAAATTTGATTAATAAATAATTATTTTACACGGTTAGTCTATTTCTGCGTTCTAAAATTCCAGTTTCATGCTTCAAAGAAAGTTCTTTTTTCGCTTTGGATCATGCAGTTATTGAAATTAAATATGGAATAAATTTTATTTTGTTGCTTTGTACGAATTTATTAAAAGAAAAATAAGCGCATTTTTAAATATTCGTGAAAAATAAATCAGTACCACTGCATATAGTTGAATAAAATTTATCATTTTTAACTTATACAAAAAAAAATATGAGGGATTTGAAACGTTATAGTTTATTTTAGGGTTGCCTTTATATAAATTATAAAAAAGAAATATAAATTTGCAATATTTTCGGTCGCAAAATGTTTTTTTTAGACCAATGTTTTAGTGAACGGTTGCTTTGTTTTAGTGGATGTGATAAATTTCTTTTCTTGTTTAGCATATCCTACCTACCCATCTGTGCATATAGTAGTTGAATTCGCAGGAAATATGTGTGAATGTTGCTTTAAAATTTTAGAAAGTTTCTTTTATGACAGTAAATAGTTCGATTAGATCTTATTTTCATGCATGCTTATTATTTATCGTCAATTTGTTTGAATATTGTCGTCATATTGGATAGAAATCCAATACATTAAAGCAAGCTATTGGCGCAATTCGGCGCCATTTTTTTCCTCCGCGTCACCCAACTGACTGAAATTAAATCTCTGGGGTGCCAGCGCAAAAGTATGAATTATACTAGGATTTTATGGATTTAGTTGGCGTAATTTTTTTAAAAACTTTATTTTTGGTATAATTTGTTTATTCATGTAAAAGAATTCTGTAAAATTTAAAAATATTATTTTCCATAACATTTTTTTATTTCTGTGATACGAATTTTTCTTTGGCCCTTTGGTTTCGTCGATTTTTCTTTGGATTTGGTGATTTTTATCTAGATATCATGGTGAGATAACGAACTATTTCTACCTTTCGGACACCTATCGCGAAATGAAGTCAAAAGAAATTGACATCGCCAAGGGTCCCCCCCCCCATACCACACTTTAACTGGCATCATCTTGGATTGTTTACTTTGAGAACAGTTTTAAGATGTAGTTAATAAACAGTACTAATTCTGAGTAACAAATACAGTTGTAAGAGTATCATTATTTTTTTTAGCGGATAATAGCGTCTGTTGCTCAAACCTGTCCTCAAAACCTGTAACCTTATTTTTTTAATGCAAAATTGTTGGAACTTTTTTTTATACAAAAGTATCAATTACTTTTGATTTTTTGTTTTTATACATATGCATCCCTCTTCTAAATTTTCATGGTGTATTTTTGAATTCTAAGTTTAAAATTTTTGTTTTAAAGGCATTTAATATCTTTTGTCCTAGGTTGATGCAAGAGCGCCAGCGGAACCTCATCATATAGACAGGTATGGAGATCACAATGTACAGCATGTTAGGCGGAGGTTATCTTTAAGGCCGGCTCCTACACCTGAATATACAGCAGCTTTAGAGAGGGAGAGGTAAGCTAAGTGATTCATCTTTTTTATGGATCATGCTATTCTTTTTCAGAGTTTTATTTCGGAAGATATCTAATCATGGAACATCATTTTAATTTTACATTACAGTAATTAAAAAAAATTTTTTTTTAGTTAATATCTCCTAATAATTTAAGCAAAGTGTTTGAATTTTCATTAATTTTATATAAGTTAAGCTTTTTAAGACATTTGTGTTTTTGTATAAGATATTGATTAATGTGATTAATTTGAAAATTACATCCATACATTTTTATATTGGAATTTTTGCATTTTTAATGTACAAAAATACATATATCAAAGTACCAATGTAGGTAGGTTTAAGAAATTTAGCATCATAAATTCATTTTCCATTTCCTTTCTTTTGAAAGATTATTTTTATAATGTCAATTTATCATTTTGATTTTGTATAGATTAAAAATGAATATTTTTCTATACCCCATTTAAATTGAGTTACAATGTTCCCTCATTAATCTGGGAAGCCATTAAAAAAATTCATAAGTAATTTATGCAGAACTGTTATGTTCTAAATTTTTTTTTGGTACATACATATGATCAGAACAACCACCAACATTCAAGATAACTTACCAAGTTGGCAACCCCGATTTCGCATGTGTTGTATGTGCTGAATTCGCAATTTTGTGCTTCGTTTCATATAATGTCGCCAGTAGGTTGCGATAACATGCAAGTACCTTTTTTTTGTTGACCTAATACATATTGTGTAAATAATGCATTGATTTGAATTATATCCTTTGAAATGATGTATATTTTGGTTTGTCTTGCATGTTTTTTTTTACTGGACAGAATTTTTAGCTATGTGTACCTTAGCTCATTTTTAAGATTTTGTTCAACATTGACAATTTAGAGTTGAAATTAGTTTGGATCAAAAAGGTTCTACTCTAAACAAAAATAATTAATCCCTACAATGATATTTTTTTATCTGTTCATAAAATGTTATTCATTCAGGATTTTTTTTTTAAAAAAAACTTTCTTTGCCAGGTATATGGATGCCTTCCGCTATCAGTATGAAAGGGAAGTAGCTCTTGGTGTTTCATACTCACCCAATGCCATCACTGCACGAACTCTAAAGCCACCTGTTGTAAGTGTGCACACTCCATCCGAAATGGACAATGCACAACCAATGAAGCGACCTCGACTGGCTGTTGAACCTAAAGCTCCCGTCCACCAACCTCTTACAATAGATACAAGAAATGTTGTGATCAAAAAAGTATGTAGAAGTTATGTTTTTGATATTTTATGAAAATTTTAAGCCTTCAAGATGCATCATTGTACAAAGTGTTCTTGTACTACACGAAATCAATCATCACATTTAGAATTGATGCTGTATAAACAGTTAAGATCCAAACCATATCAAAAGACATTTAAAAATAAAAGAAAAAAAAGAATTATAGTTAGAATTATGATGCATGTTTTTTTAAATAATTATACATTTTTTCAAATTGCAAGAGATGTTTGGGATTAGTTTCCTCAGGAGTTTTGATAATGTTCTTTAAAATGTTTGGTATTTATGTATTATACCATCGCTGTCAAAAGACATTGCTAAATATATGTAGTCAACTGTGGAGATCACATTCCTGCACTTGATGAAACACAATAATAATGATAGCATTTGATGACATGTTTTGAATTGATGATGTCTTTTTGTTTGGTGAAATTGGGTAACAAGATATGCAGAACCCTAATTTTTTTTGTAAAATCCAGAAAATTGAATAAAAATAATTTGTAAAATAAAAGAATTATGTATAAAATATAGAAATGTTTCTTCTAGAAGCTTTTTGAGGTGATGTGAAAAATATTACATGTAGATTGAAATGCTGTTAACATTTTTTAAAAGGTTAAAGTAAAATACCTATTAAAGTTACGTAATGAGTTAATATTCATTTTGCTATGTTCTAAATGTGAAATTTTAAATATGTCGGAGTCATGTCAAATCTGATTAACTCAGTGCTTCACTGTATTTGTTATAAGAATGTTATATATTCAAAAGAAAATATTATGGATAAGGTCCCACCCCCCACACCAAAACATTCTTTAATTGTTGGGGCACTGCCAATTGATTACATGTTTCTTCCTAATGCCATTTCAACAATATTTAAATTTAGTTCAATTTTTTAGTATTTACTCTTGTTATTTTAAAATGTGTGGAAATTACTTTTTATATATGTCAGAATTATTAATCAAAGTTTGTCCAGTATTCATTCTAGATATCTTTTTCATTTTTTTTTCAATATATCATTATTGTAAAATCTAAATATCTTAACTTAGTATGACAGCCCAAAATAAATTTCACTGTAGGTTTTAGTACTTTTATGTAAAAATTTACTGCTTTTTCTGAATTTTGTTTAGCTTTACATGGTTTGTTTTTTAAGCTATTAAAATTTGCATCATTATGAAAAATTCTGAATTTTTTTTTAACTAGGTGTGTTTTTAATACAAAATTTTGATCTATGATTTAATCTGTTGATACTTAAGTTATTCTTTTAACTGATTGAAATTTGATTTCCAGGAACCTGCCTACACACCACAAGTGGAAGCAATTTCTCCCACTTTACCATCAGAAGAAGGTAGATGTGAATCTCCTATGAGATTAATGAAAGAAAACATATTAAGCAGCATCAATAAAATAGATAAAGAAATTAATCAACTCGAGTCTCGGCTTCCAAAGCTTGATAAGAAAAAGGTATAATAATGTGGTTATTTGTATTCTTAAAATATCAGCTCCCAATTTTAAAATGTTTGTGAATGTGTTGAAGAACATGTTAGATAATATTTTATTTCAAGCTTATTGGGCTTGGATTTTTCAATCATTTAATCAGTTAGATCAGTGATTCACAAAGCGGTCTATATAGACCCCTAGGGGTCTATGATGACATGCAAGGGGTCTACGTCATCAAAAAATTAATTTGGGGGTTAAAAACCAAATTTTACTTATTTAACAGATTTATTTATTAAATTTTATGAGGTTTATTTGCCCTTACAAGGTGACAGTGTGTGTGTATATATATATTTATATATATAACAAGAACCATTTCAGCGTTTCTTTCTAGAGGCAAGCTAAAAAAAGTATAACACTGGAGATCCTGAATTTTCTCCATTTGTCACAGGCAATCTGTCAGGACGTTTTAACCTACGCTCAACATTTAAATGCCTTTTATTCAGATTTTGAAACCAGGTTTGAGAATGATTTGACTATGGTAATACCACAGTAGGAAATGAATTGATATGGTCACATTGAAAAAAAAAAATGTATCAAGACACTAGAAACTGATCGTGATATATACACTAATGAAGATCTTAAAGTACAGAAACGGATGTCAGTAATTTAGGCTTTAAAAAGGCAGACCTATTATTT
>BMAV01014941.1:413172-447561 GCA_019973955.1 Trichonephila inaurata madagascariensis
AATTTTATTAATTAATGCTAATTATTTATTCAATAATTAGTTTTTTACTGTGTTTTGTTCCTGAAAATTGACAAAATTAAAAATAGCATGATATAAGAATGGTGAACTTTCAACTCCGGACCCCCCTCCCCCCCTGAAAATTTCCTTTGTGAGCTACTGGTAGTAGTACTAGCTGTCAAAAAGAGATTTAAGCTGATAAATTTGCAAAAATTCAGTATTAATTAAGCATGGGTCTACCCTAAACCGAAAAATATGGCAAGGAGTCTATAAGACAAAAAGTTTGGGAACCTATGAGTCAGATCATTAATTAAGGAAAAATATCAAATTATTTTTAAAGAATTCAGATTAAAAAAATAGTTGTATAGCAAATTTTTATATTTTGCAAGTTCTGTTTTAATTTATTGTGACATATATATAGCTTGAATTTTTAAGTATCAAATAAATCTTTCTAAAATTACTCACTTTGATTAATTTTTTAATGCACTTGTGGAACTGTATGCTTTAACCAATAATCGAAAAATAAATTTTTTGTATTGTAATAATTGTAGCTTCATTTAGCTCTTGAAATTTTTTGTTTCTCAATAAAAGTACAAAAATAAAAAAAGTAGATCAGAAAAGTATGGTACAAAAATAAAAATACATGTTTATGTTTGTCATAAAACTGCAATTTTTTCTCCCCTTTGCAGGATGAGCTAGAAGCTGAAGCCAGCAAACCATCTGTAACAAAAGAAGCAGTTAAAGATGTTTGTCCTATTGAATCAAAACAAATGAGCATAGCACAAATGATATATTCTGAAAATAGGGTGGGTTGGTACTTTTTTGATGAATTATTGAATTTTTTTTGTGTGATTAGTTACATTAAAGTTTAAATTCCCATATTTTCTGTGTTAAAGTACTATTTTAATGTGGCTTGTTTCTTAAATTTTTATTTTAGCTTAAAGCTCAAGAATCCCATACAGTTCTAGAAAAATTAGGACCTAAAGTTGAAATTGTAAGTATCAATTGTTTTTTATTATTATTATGGGTATTAAAAATTTATACTTTTTAATTTGATCGATAATCAATTTATTTTCTGTAGATATTACTGTCAGATGTATTTGATTTCATTTTTATGTGAATATATTAGTGATAATTAATCAATGGAATATCTTAATCATGCCTATTAATCTAAATGTTATCTTTTAGCCCATGTATAACCAGCCATGTGATACTGCTGTATATTATGAAAACAAAAGAAAGTAAGCATCTTACTCTGAAAATTTTCCATTGCATTTCTCTCTTTAATTACTTAGATAAACCAACTATATGTTTATATTTTTTCTGTTTCAGATTTCATTTACTTAGGAATAGGTTAATCAAATGTTTCAAAAAACGACATCGGGAAAGAGAATTACGTGTAAGTAATCGATTAAAATGAAATTTGTGTATATATCTAGTGAATATAGTAAAAATGTAGGGGAATCTATAGTATTGAATTTAAATCCTTAAATTAAAATAAGTGTTTATTTTCTAGTGATGATGTTTGTTTGTTTTTTCACCTTAGGAAAAACACCTAGCAGAAATGTATGATAAACTTATGCAAGAGTGGTTGAAAAAAATGGAAAAAAAAGAGAACAATGCTGCAAAAAAGTAATTTTGATACATCTTATGCTTGTTTATATTGTAAAATCCAGCGTATAGCGCCTATTTTTAACACAAAAAATAAGATCAAAATATTGCAGGTGTGTGTTATATGTGAGGTATAAAAATGATAGCTTAAAAAAAAAAGAGGATTACAGAAAAAAAAATTAAGACTTCTATCTGTATCGAAATACTGTTTATTTAAAAGAAATGACATTCCTTATGAACTTAAAAGGTTACAATTCTAGAAGTACAGTATTTTTTTCTAAAGCTTGGAGTAATATTTCAAATAAATGACGAAAACATAAAAACATTCCCCTCATACATTTCAGGTTTCTTTATAAAAAAAAGGGGAGGGGGCGTATTATTAGGTGAACATGTATCAAAATTGAAAATTGCAGCTTGAAAGTGAATGCGCGCGTTATACGCTAGATTTTATGGTACATAATTTGTTTGATTGGAGATGGATTTTAATCATAATGGATTTTTGACAGTTTTGATTTTGTATAGTAATTACCATTTTTTGCAATCTTTTAATAAATTTACATGCTATGTTTTTTCTTTCATTGCTAATAATAATAATCATAATAAGAGAATGTAGAAGTGAAAATTTATCTTATCCTGCAATTAAAAGCAGAAGTATGTATTGTATGAAGTTCAAATGTAAATCAATGTTTAATTTTTATGTTCCTTTTTCAGAGCCAAGGATGCAAAGTTGAGAGAATTTTTTGAGAAGCAATTTCCAGAGCTTAAGAAACAAAGAGAAGACAAAGAGAGGATATCTAGAGTGAGCACGAGGATACGAAGTGAATCCGAGTGGGAAGAAATCATTGATGGAATATATGAACAGGAGGTAAATTGTGTGGTGTCATTCTGGTTTATATATAAAATTTTAAATATCATTAAAATGTTGAATGCCACAAAATATCCTAGCTGATCATGATTATTCTTTGTGATTAACAGTATCACATGTAGCAAGCTTTTCCAAGACTTGTATATTTGAAATCACACTCATGTGATTTCTAACAAATTAGAATGTTTTGTTAAAAATTTTAAATGATTATAGAAGGCAATTAAAGTTAGCTATGTTTTCTTATATTATTCCACAAAGTGCTGACCTTCAATTTGTGTTTTTGGTTTAATTTGTTGTTTGATGAGGAGAATTTGAGAACGTAACCAACTGCACATGATCAATTCTTTTGAAAGGATTGGGTTTTGTTATAGTTTTGTTGGTAATTTGATAAAAGTTTTAAAGCGTCCATTTTCCCTTTGATTGTTATGGAATAAAACTTTTCTTTAAAATTCCCATAATTTTCTTAGTATTTCAAAGATTTTTTTTTGTAGTATATTCAGATGCTATCAATAATAATAAACTGTAGGTTTTGGTATATTTAATAATTTTATGAATTTTTAAATGAAATTGAGGGAGGGGGTGGGTTTAGTGGGAAAAATCACCCGATCCCATCTGTACATGGATTAGGACTCTTTCTCCTTTTATTGGTTTTGAATGGGTTATGATTGTCACACAGATTCATTATATATTTATTATTCTCAGTTGAAATTTTTTTTGCAGTATGGTTTGTGTTTCGAGCATTGAAATAGCAATATTTTTCCTAGAAGTAGCGTAATTTTAGGTCTTAATCTTGTTATAATTTTGTTTAAGAAAATTTAAGTTTTTCAATATTTCAATGTATTTTAAAGAAAAATAACTGATTCTAATAACATTATTTTAAGTTTAAAATTTGATAACAATTGAGACTTGAAGATTGTATACTATTTTAGATGGAAGAAAAGAAGATGCGAAGTTATGCTGTGATACCACCTATCATTTTAGAAAGTCGACAGAGGAAAGTATGGTATGTAAATAGTAATGGATTGATTGAAGATCTCAGTCAAGAATATAAAGAGAGACAAATGATTAACCTCTGGACTGATCAAGAGAAAGAAATTTTTAGAGAGAAATATCTACAACATCCTAAAAACTTTGCTATTATCTCTTCCTGTTTGGAAAAAAAAGTAAGTATAGTATAAGTACTTTCAAGTTCTCAGTAATTGATTTTTTAGATTAATTTGTAATATATAATATATGTACTATTAATTTTATTTTTACATTACTAAAAATGTTTTTTTTTTGAAGTAATGGTTTCAAAAGTTGAATGTCTTGCATAGTGATAGTTGGATGATTATTAAATATTAATATTCATTTTTATTTGTGTTGAGGTACTGTTAAATTTAATTTTTTTTAATTTTTGAATGTGCAAGATATTTATACTTTTTTAGTAAAATGTCCTCTTTAATATTTAAATTACATTCCTATATTGCCTTGTAAAATTTATTAATTTTATTTACAGTTTAAAAAAACGATATTATTTATTATTCTCCAAATACCAAATTAAATTTGTGACAGGAATTAGTATCATAAAAGATTTATTAAATATACTGTTAAACACTATGATTTTTACTACAAACATAATTTCTCATAATCTTGATTTTGCAGTCAGTAGCTGATTGTGTCCAATATTATTATTTATCAAAGAAATCAGAAAACTTTAAGCAACTCTTGAGGAAGCACAGTGTTAGGAAAAGGACAAGAGCTTTAGGCAAGCAACAACAAAATCAGCAACAAATTCCACAGGTAAATACTTATAATTACTGTAATTTATGTTTTAACAAATAGAAATCATGGTTAATTTGTTTTTGTTGTGCAGTCATACTCGGAACTAATGAAATTAACTATGAAAACCAAAAGTATAAAATAGTGTTAATGAATATTCAGTTGTCTCTCTTTTCTTAAATGTGAACAAAACTGTAGCTAGTGAATATTTCAGTTCATTCACAAAAATAATATTTTTTAAATTTCTTTTTTCTTAAACAGAAGGTCCAATGTGTGTGTTTCATGTTTATTTTTAAAGCCATGTACTTATTTAAAAAAAAACATTTCAGACTACTGGTGTCACAACGAGACAGCAAGAAGATGCTAAGGCTTCATCTCTGGTATCAAGTTGTAGCACATCAGTGCCATCTAATTTCGAAACAACTACTCAAGCACCTATAGACTGTAGTGCTACTGTGACTTCATTAACTACTATTACTACCTTTACAAACTGTTCTGCTTCTGTAACTAGTTGTTCTGTAACTACTACTGTTAGCACTGAAGTTTCTAATATAGAATCATCTGGTGTTAATGGGAATTCAAATAGCAAACCAGACACTGGAAAAATTCTTCTACCTAATAACATAAGGTTTGTACATTATCTGAATTCTCAATTTTACTTTTTTCTACTTGAACTTGGAATGTTTTAAACACTATTAAAAGTATAATTTATGATCTAATGTTTTAATCACATATGGTTGATATGCAGTTTTGCATTAAATTACTTCATTCTTGATTTAGCATTAAAATAAGAATTTTGTTTTACTGTATGCATATAATTTTTAGTACATAATTGGGTGTATACAAAAGTTTGAATGAAAGTAATTTACTGTCAAATTAATATTCAGTCATTTTTTAAGGTGAAATGAACTATTTTTATTAAGGCTAAATAAATATCATACATTTTGTGTATCAAACTGCCAAATGTTTGCCAAAGAAATTATTTGATTTTTGCCTTAATGGATCCTCTCTATTGTAGGAAATTTAATAAAGTTGTATTTTTTTTAATATTGTGTATTCTTGAAAAATACAAACACACACAAAATAAAAAAATTACTGTAACATCTATTTAATTGTGGTAAATTGAAGTAATGTCCTAAATTTTATAGGTAGATAAGCAAATTATTTTTAGACTTAAAATTTAATGTATTAGGAAGTTACCAGGGAAATATGTGATAAAATTGATACTCTTGTGTTCCTTCAAAAAATTCTAATGCTTTTTTTTAATAGGAAAAAGAAAGAAGCAGCATTAAAAATGGAAGGTAAAGAGGATGCTAGGAGTGACAGTGATACTGCAAGTGATCAGCAAAGTAAATACATTTTTATTTTTAGGAAATATTCTCTTCATGAAATTTTTATTTGTAGTACCTTCAGAAATAGACTTTTTTTTTCTTTTATATGAAATTAACATTAATTGTGTAAATCACATAAGCATGTAACGATATTTTATTCAGATTTCAGTATCTGTTAGCATCCATGCTGTTTTTGGCTCTTTGCCATGAATTTAATGTTTTTGATATATTTTTCTTTTATTAAATATTTTTACTTTGAGGAGAGCAAATTCTGTGTCTGTTGAATAGTTTAGTAGAAATATCTGGTTACTTTATTCCAATAAATTCTGGTTCATTTATTAACTGTAGTAATTTAGAAATCTTTCTTTCTTTGCATTTTCAAATCTTTGATATTATGTTTTTTTTTTTCGCATTATCCTCCATTTTTAATTGTATAATCTATTCTGTATTTGGTTGGAATTAAGATTAATATGAATGGAAAAGGATTTCTAATTTATACAAATTTTTTTTTTCAGATGAGAATAATCCTGCCCTACCCTGTGCTGTGTGTAAAGAGAAATTGGATAACTATCATCAGTCTAGAGCTTTAACCAAATCCAACTGCAGTACATTTGGTATTAAAGAGAGCGATTTAGTGAATGGTATGAGAGTGTGTGCTTCTTGTCGTTTCAAATCTGTCCGAAAAAGGTGAGTTATAATTCTATATTAAAAGTTTATATGAACTTTTCACAACCTAGCTTATTGTAGCATTTTAATAAGCAGTCATTTTTTGATATGAGATTAAATTAATTCAACAAATCTCTATCAGGATAATATTGAACAGATTTCCAAATCAGTCATCTGGTCCTGTTGAACTGTCTGATTTGGTTTTGATAATATCATTGTTAAATAAATTGCTTTGTTTATAGTTATGTGGTATATTTGTAAAATTTGGAATTTTATACATGGGCATATTTTTTAAAATTAGATTCTCACTTGAGAGTTCTTTAATTGGTGTTTGTGTAGAATATAAAATATATTTAACAAATATGATTGTTTAAAAATCATTGAAAATGTGTGATAAATAATGTAAACAAATTTAAGACTATAAAAAATAAGGTGTTAAAAATGTGACTTTTTGAGATATTTGATTATGTTACACTGATGAAATGAGTTCATAAAAGGATTTCTTCATTGTTTTTTAAAATTCTTATTCTATTTTCTATTAGAATATTATTTACTTCTCATTCTCTGTTTTGTTTGTGCAGAATGGAGTTTAAATATTTAATTTTATTTTCTGGCAGTTATGTGAATTAGATTTAGTAGCATGTTTTTCTAATTCACTACATGAAAAGTATTATTAAAGGACAGTGAGAAATTAAACCAAGTTTTCTTTCCTTTTGATTTTGTAATAATTAATTTGGAAAGAAAATTTAGAAGAAGGTGATAAATTTTGTTTAAAAAAAATTATTTTTAAAGAATAACACACAATTTTGTTTAAGTAAAATCTAATACTATGCGTACTTTAAATTATAATTGTTTAAATTATTTAATCTTATGCAGAAATGTTTTTTTCACCTTACAGGATTGTATTGTATACCAAAGAAATGTATTTTATACTATGGATTGAATTGAGGAATTTTTGTACTGTTAATTTTATTGGTTCTGTTGTGTTACACAATTCAGTAATTGTGTAATTCTATTTCACAGGTGCCCTATTCCAACCTGTAAAACACCCAAACGCAAAGTGAAAAGATTGCGACCTTTACCTGGAAAATTAGCTGAATTATCAAAGGAAGCTAAAGATTCTCTTTTAAATGAACTTGGTAAATCCCCTCTTATTAACTTGTAATTAAATATATATTTTAGATCTGGGTTTTACCATTCGTTTAAATAATATTTAGCTTCCAATGAGTCATTTAATAAATATTTATATTTTTTAAATAGAAATCCCACCTGATGTGTCCAAGTGTTGTTCTGCCTGTTTCAATCGAATAGTTCGAAAATTAGAAAATAATTCAGCTGGAGATGTTGGTATGTTCAATTTTTTCTTTTTAAGAATTTAATTTCTATGTAAAAATGTAGCAATTTAAATTAAAAAATTTTTTTTTTATGATTCTTATTTTTCAACCTTATTATTTTTCTTTATATAACAGAATCATTTGAAAATATCAAATGGACAGATTATGAAACTGATATGATCAAGCAAGCTTTAAATACAAATGGTACAGATTGGGAAACTGTTTCTTCTATTGTTGGTACAAAAAGTAAAGAACAGTGCAGACAATTTTTCTTTACCTATAAGCATAAATTAGGCTTAGATGAAATCGTTCACGAGTTTAAAAAAGTAAGTAATATATTTTGTATCTAGTACTTAGCACTATTCTGATTATATTTTTTCTGAATAATTTTTTCGTTAATCATGCATTATATCTATTTAAAACATTTAATACACTTATTTTCAATAAGTATTCAAACTTTTTTTGTAAGTGTTTTGAGTATTTCTCTGTAAAGTTAATTTGTAAGTTGACCAAGAATTTTCATACATGTTAAAATTTTAACATGTTAAAATTTTATTTATTTATCCTTTTTGAGATTTTAAGGAATCATTTGTGTGATCACAGTAGCCAAGTGGCCTTGATTGTTAACTCATGACTGGCATTATTTCCATTGATTCATAGATTTGACTTGGTGCCACTTGGGCAGATAAAAGTTTATTAATGTGAAAATGTGAACACTCGAAGCCCTTTTGTGTAGTATGGAAGCTTGGTGAGTGGGATGCCAGTGTCCTGTACTTGAATGATTGTTACTGAAATTCAATCTTAAAATAGGAGTAGTCAAAACACCAAGAAACACTATGGAATGACCACAAACATAAATAATGAAGTTAATTATTTTATTAAAATGTTCTCCTTACTTGAAATGTTACAAGGAAGATCCACTAATACTTAATTCACTTATTGAAAATACTTGCAGGCACTTGAAACTGAACCTTAGAAATAATTTGAATAATCTCTTTTTTTTTTTACTTTTAGGAGGTGGCAGTTAAATTAAAGTAAAACTTAAATTTAACTGTCCCGTTTGTGCTTTTAAGAGAACCTCACCAGAGATAGCCCACTATAAATTTAACTCATCATTATAAAATATTCTATATCAATTTATTAGAAAAATTGATTGTATAGCTTCCCTAAGTAATTTTTATTTTATAAATTTAATACAAGGTATTTTTTAAGTGTTTTCGTAAAAAAATGTTTTTGCCTCTTCTTAATTCTATTATTCTTAATTTTTTTAAAGTTTTCTGTGTTGTATCCTATTTAGTTCATAATCTGTAATATAAACAAAATTCTTAAAATAATTTTAATATCCAATGTATTAATGACAGAAATTTAAATGTAATGCAAATATGTCATATATTTATTGTATTCTTTGCACCTCTCCTTATTTTAGTCTAAAAGATATAAGGAAAGCATGCAACAAGATGGAAAACCTCCACCTATTGTAACTGATGAAGAAGAGAGTGGTGAGACCACTTCTAGCTGTGATGAAGATGATAGGGCAGATAGATGTAGCAGTGACACGGCTAGTGCTCCTAGTCCTGTAGATAAAATATTGAATGAAGGTAATATTTTTAAAAAAGTTTTGTTCTTAATTGGAATAATAGTGATAATTTTTATGGATTCTTGCAAATGGGATTTGATTACATATAACTGCAGTCTCCAATTTATTATCATTAAAAATTTGCTGTGAATAATTTTTTGTAATGTTTATTAAGGTTTTATGTTTAATAAAATTATAACGTAATAGAATAATAAAATTTAAGATGAAATTCCAACTAAATTTATAAATGCTCATAGATTACTGTAATTTTTATTATTCATTTGGTTGAGTATAATAGAATTTTAAACTATAAGATAAATAATTATTTATTTGAACATCAAAATGTTTAAGGTGTTTTTTAAAAATATTCCCCCCCATTTATGTACTTTTATGAGTTCTTTGTTGAGAAAGTATAAAGTTTAGAAATGTGTGAATTGTTTATTTTATTTTTTTGCATAAATTTGTTTTGCTTTTCTCAGAAACTGAAAAAAACTGCTTTCAGAATTTTTCTTTATTTTTTTATTAATTAGCATTCGTTACAAATGAATATTTTTATATCGTTTAAAATATTGCTTGTAATCCAGAGTAATTAATTTTCAAAGCATAATTTAATAATCTTTTTGTTACAGTTAAATCTGAAAATCAAGAAATGCATGAGAATGCTGGTGAATCCAACCAACCTGGCATTCTAAATTCAGATGAATCAAGAAGCCGAACATTGCCACATCTGGATTCTAGTCCTAAATGTCAACCTGATTATGATAGTAGTGCAACAGTGAGTGCAGATGAAGGCCAGAATGATGGCAGGGATCCTTCTCCCCGCGTTGTTCATGGTCATTCACTTAAAATGAGTAACGACAGAAAACATTTTCAATCTCCAATGCCAATTATTAAAGATGAGAAACCTGACACTACAGTTCCTCTTGTAAAAACCTTACTTCAAGATCCTAAGGTGGGAACTTCGCCACCAGGAGAATCATCATTTCCTGAAGTAGCTATATATAAACCCCAGAAGTCCAATGACAAGGGAACCTGTGTAAGGGATTTGATATACCAAGCAATTGAAATGAGTCTTAATAGTAGCACATGGCCAAATAAACAGGAAAGAAATAACAGTCCTATCCCAACTTCTGTTCCTGTGGTTGTGAAGACAGAGTCTCCAGATATTACAATAGTAGAACCTAAAAAAGAGGTAGATGCATCAGGTGCTTTAATTCCACCTGCACATAGTTCATCAAGACATCCCTCAAGACCTAATTCTCACCATATGGAAGTTAATTCCGATTTTGAAGTTCAGGATCTTAGCAAAAAAGTGAAATCTAGGGATGTAAGTCCTGTGAAAGATTTCATAAAGAGGGAACGTGTAGTGACCCCAGTAAGACCTCCATCTGCCTCTAGTAACTCTGGATCCCATGTACAATATTACAATGGACCACCTCCACCAGCACATTGTAACCAATACCGAACTTCTCAACCGCCACCTCCAGCATTGTCACCTCATTATGTTGCAGAACCTCACCATGAAACCTATTATCCACGTGCTGGTGATCCTAGGGGAAAATCTTATTTAGTACCAGAGAGGCCACATTCTCAGCCACCTCATCTTGTGGCACAATCTGCTTCACTTCCCAATAGTTCAACTGTTCCTCCCCATGCCAAGCCTGTACCAATCAAAGCAACTGTTCCTCCACCACCTCCATTAGTTGCATCAAAACCATCTCAAATGTCACCTAAAGTTCCTTTCAAAGACAGAATTGTTTCCCTTCCTCCGAGTGGTTCAATAACCCAAGGCACTCCAGTGAATCAGCAGTCTATTCCAGTGCCTCCAACAAATCTGTCATCTTCAAGGTATGAAAATTTCTTAAGACAATTACCTCCTCCTCAAACCAAGGAAGGAGGATCTATTACTTTAGGCACTCCAGTCCAGCATGAATCAGTGAAACGTATTCCTAGCAATAGACCAGAAGGTTTTCCTCCAAACTTACCTGAAAATATTGTTCGTCAAGGTGTGCCAGCTATGTATGATCCAAGTGTTATGGAATATTATAGACAAGTAGCTCCAGGTGGTCAGCAGTATGCCTTTGCACCCGGTTATCCACCTTACCCTAGTAACATGGCGCCTCAACGTCCACCCTATGCTAATGAGTCTCAGCTTAGTACTAAGCAAATCATGATAGATTTTAATACCTCAAAGCAAATGCAAATGCGTCGAGGTGGAAATGGTCCTCCTGAGAAGGAATTAAAAGTATCTCCTAGAGGTGCAGATTCTAGCCCTGCTTCTGGGGTTCCTCAAGAAAATCATCTACATCCAATGTATCCACCTGCTAATTATCAAGGTGGTACTAATCCTCATTATAATCATGTTTCATCTGGTTATCAACCTGCAGATTCACGTTACATTCACCATCGTTCTCAGAATGCTCAATTAGATAGAACACGAAGCCCTTCAGGAGTAGAATCTCCTATAAATACAAACTATCCATCTCACCCTGGAAAGCGCAGTCCAAGCTTAGCCTTAACAGCAGGGCGACAAAATGTTATTCATAGAAGTATTACTTGGGGTACAGGTAAACCATCAGTGATTCAGGCTCCCCAGTCTGCTTCTTCTCGAACACCTGACATGCGAACTGAAACTATAAGTCCAGCTAATGTTAGGAAATCTACTCCATCTCCACGCCATCCACAACCATTACTTTATCCCTCAGTTCCACCTTCAGGACACGATGCTTTCAATACTCTTGTAAATGCTGCTGTTGCTCAACCCAGTTTAATTGTACCAAAGGATGGTAAAGGTTCACCCACATCCAGTGCACACTCTCGTCAGGAAGTGAAATCACCTAGAGATAGACCAGTGGTTGAAGGCCTTGAGAAAACTTTGATAGACATGCACCAGCGCCCAAGATCTTACACAGAATCTGGGCACAATCTTCCATCAAATGAAAGAGCAAGGAGTAATGTTTCAAGTCCTTCTGAACAGCAAGTTCAATTATTAAATGAAAGATATAGTTCATATGATTTGTCTAGAGAACAAAGAATGTCCGAGAAACAAATGCTGATGAATGATCAACCTTCAACTCTTCGACTGGGGAATATGAGAGAGCCCTTTTCAAGAGAACAGTTTGAGAGACAGATGAGGCAAACTAATGTTGGTGTTCAACGTATCTATCCAAAAAAAGAGGAAGAGAGGTGCCGATCAGGATCTTCAGAAAGCCATACACCAAATTATCCAAGTCCTTCACCACAACAATCTGATTTAGATAATGAAGCCTCCAAGATTTTCTCTCAATCCTTCCAAAAGGACGTTCCCAGATCAAATTCATCTCCTCGAGGTTTTACTGCTGCCAATTTAATTGATGCCATTATCACACGACAAATTAATCAGAATCCTGATACTCCAGCAGTCACTAAAAATTCGGGTATGGATATATTCAATCAGTATCATTCAGGTTATGAAGGAAGTAAAACTCCACCAAAACCTAGTACAAAAGTGAATTCCAGAACTGAAGTGGTAACTATTGATGATGAGCCTGAAAATGAGAAGACTTCATGGCCAGAAAGACCTAATACACAGGGACGTTCCCCTCCTGTAACATCTAGTAACTCTGTTAATTCCATGCCTGGTGCACCTATGCCTTACCCAAGTGAAAAAGTATATACTTTAAGTGAACATATAGCAGCTATTATTTCCAAAGATTACAATAGCCCCTCAGATGCTACTCAGTCTCAGCCACTTTATAGCAATAGCCAGTCTTCAGTCAGTACTTCAGTTACTGCTTCGAGACCTTCTTATGTTGTTGGTGTAGCCTCAAATTCTCATAATTCCAATGGGAAGCCATTGGAAGGAATAGCATCTGCTTTACCACCTGAAGCAGTTCTAGTGAATTCAAACTCACCTCATGGCATGCCTGATCATAGTCCACAAAATTGTCCTGGTAATGGTTGCTCATACCATACTCATAGTTGGAAATTGAGAAGAGCTTTACAGCAAGATAGGGATAGAGACCATAGGTCTCCAGGGTTAAATGAAACTGTGCATAAGAGACCATCGTCCAATCAAAGTTCTGATGCACCCCAAGAAGAAAGGCAAATAATTAGAGTAGCTCAAACATCTTCGCCATCAGCGTCCACATCAACACGAACTTCACCAACTGGCCCATATGGAGTAGAGCCGATTTCACCACCTAGTCAGAGCAATGAAACCATGGAAGGTTCTAATAGGAACTCATCAAATTCTAACAGTTCTAGTAGTTTGATTCATAATCAATCACCAGCATGGACTAACAATCCAGGTATTACAACACTTCTTGCCACCCGTCATATTTATTCTCAAGAGTTTCCAGAAGGTATTCCTCCTCCCTCCATGCCCCATTACAATGTACCAACTACAGTAGGGTCTAGTTCTTCAAGTGGACCGAATCGACCTCCTCATCAGCAGCAGATGGGGTTATCTCCTTTAGATTATGTGAAAAATCGAATTGTTGAAGTTATGAGAACTGCTGACAATGAGCAAGAAATACCCGAAACACGTCGGCCACAATCTGCCATGAGTTTTTCAGAAGAAAGAGACCATCAGCTTCAACAACATGTGTATAGATTTCAACCAGGTTCTGATCGTGAAGTCGCCACTGAAAGACCATGTAGTACAGGTAATGGTCCACCTGTACTCCAAGGACAGCGATATAGTCCTGCTGTTACACGTTATAGTCCTGTACCACCAAGACCTTCTAGTGCTGCTGAAAGAGTACCCAGCAGGAACTCAACTCCTGGTGAGATACCTCGTTCTCATAAGCGGGGATCTGAAGGTCATCTCGTGTCTGGGGATTGGCGAGATAGTCCAGGTGTTTCCTCTAGGGCTAGTTCTCGTTCTGTGTCTCCAAACAGTGTAGATCATCCAGACAGTGCATCGCGAAAAAAGACTCGTTCTGAAGGTACTTTCATTCCAGAGAGCACAACAGATCGTGCTCCAGTTCTTTTACCTCAAAATTCGATTGGCATTCATCGCTCAGGTTCTCTCTCGGAAGCTCCACGGCTGAGCTCGAGTAATCCAAATGCCCAAGTTCTGGATGGTTCAAGTTCTTCCAAGTGTATGGTATCGCCACGCGAGTCCTATCTCCCGTCTCAGACTGAAAGCGAGTGTTACAAATATCGAGTGAATGATAACAGACCAGAGAGCCAATGGAGCTTGATGAATAACCACAGTAGAACTCCTGAGAATGAGCCGCTGGCACGGCTTAGTGAACCTATGAACATTGGTGCTGCTTCATCCACCACTGTTGAACCTTTCTCCCCATCCAATCGAACAGAAATCCCATTAAAAACAATGGAGCGTAGTGAGCCAGGGACTAGGCAAAGTCCAGTTACTGGCTCTGGGTCACAAGAGCCGAGTAGAAACAGCCCCAGTGCTTCATCTCAGGGTCAGAGGAGTGCTACCTCGACTCCGATCGGTATGAATGTTTCATCGAGCTCAGGTCTTTACTCTCCATTTGGAGCTCCAAATGGTAGTGTAAGCAGCAGTACCAATGCAATGTTTTCTTCTGCCACAACACTACCTCCACCAGCTAGCCCGCATGTGGCTTATTCTTCTTTCTCAGGCATGGGCAACACATATGCTTATCCATTCTCAGCATTATCGATGAGATCACTTGCAGTCTCGACGACCCACAGTTCCACATCTCTAACCAACAGTTCATCTTCGGTATCTAGTACTCACATTTCCAATATGCCTGTAAACAGTTCATCAAGAAATTCGCCATCTCCACTCCATAGAAACAACAACCAGCCCCCTCCACTATTATCTTCTCAGTATGAACCTCTATCTGATGAAGATTGAAACTCTTGTTGCACGGACAACTCTTTTACTTCTATCTAAACAGAGCTCCTGCTTATTTTGCCCTTTTGCATTCCATGATAAACTATTACTGTTCTTAATGTGGTATGTGAACCTGGCTGCAGCAGTCATTGGAGTTCTTTTTAACTCTTATGTAATTAAAAGGACAATTGCAGTTGCAAGCTCTGGTTATTGCTCATTACTACCACTTGTAATTTTGTTTCTTACTGTGATCACTGCGTGGCAAGAATTCTGGTTCTAAATTTGTACTATCAGAGTCTTTGTTTATTAATTAACACTGCCACAAATGGTTTCTTGGGGGCGGATGAGTATGCAGTGTATTTCCCCCCTTCAGAAATTAAGAATTGTACAATACTTCTCACATTCAAGTGTAGGCCCAAATAAAAAAAGAGCATTATTTACAAATAATTCATTAATTTTTTTTATTGTATAGTTTTTCACTCATAAATGTATATGTGAATGAATTTTTTGTAAATTTTTTTGTATCTTGAGGTAAATCAGACTTATTAGTCAAAATAACAATAAATATGGTAAAATTATAGTTATACCACTCCTGTTTTTTTTATTTAAAAAAAAAAAAGATTCTCGAGGCTTTCAGCTTTTTTCTAGTCGTTAGGATTTATGTTAGTTCCCTGGTTAGCAAGCTGTTGGTTTCTTTTTATCCTTTCACACACAAAAGCCACATGTAGATGGGAAAATGCGAGCAATCCGCCCCTGTTCTTCAGCTCAATATGAAGTGGGGCATCTCAATAGCCGATGTTCAGTGCCTTGGTCTGCTGCAGGGTACGAGGTATCATCCTAACAGACTTTGTAGTCCTCACTTTTTTTGGAAAAAAAATGTGCACAGTGGTTTCAGGCCAGCTTGAATGTCAGAGCGCCTAGCAAAGATATGCTGGTATGTCCAAAAACAAAAATCTTGTGTTATCTTTCCGGAATAATTCAGTTTGTGGCACACCAGTACAATTATGAATAGATTTATTTAAAATTGAAATTTTTTTAATTACAAATTAAAAACTATGGAATCTTATTATTTACTATATTTGTGTTTCGAAGTTTTCGTATTACATGCAGTAGTTTTTGGCAGCATTGTAACTTTACCCGGTGCTAATTTATATCTTGTCCCTTGAATCCAGTACTAATTGATTTTATTGTGTGGTATTTTGATTATATAAATGTCTTTCCCATAGATGAAGGTTTCACTCAATCTATCATAAAAATAGATAAAATTAATGCCGAATTTCATCATCATCATCTTGTAAATAAGGTCTTATGTATATATATATATATATTTTAGCCTTTAAAAATTTATGTGCAATATCCACTTTGGAGAATCTTTTTATGTCCATTTTTACTGACATTCCATATGGTTTACTGGGTGTCTAAAAATGAATTGATACTTTTTTTTTAATGATTTCCTTGAATGAAGTGATGTATTAAAATATATTGGGGAAAAAATAGTCTTATTTTTTAGTGTCTTCTGAAATAAAATTTCAGTTTTTTTTTTATTTAATGTGGCATAACATTTTTATATAGTAATTGGGAGCTTGAAATGATTTACTTGTGTGTATATTTTGAAAAAATGAATCAATAATATTTAATACACATATAATGTATTGGTGTGCCACAAAGAAAGATGTAAATATTTTTGGTCGTGTTAAAATGAATTAAACAAATGGTGCTGGGAAGATGAAAAGTGAAAATTTTCAGAACCTCAGAATGCAAACATGTGCATATATAATTATAAATAAATATATATATATTATAAATATGAATGCTGTTGTGGTTGTCACTAAACCGTACTAGTACTATAATCACCAATTTTAAAATGTGATTCAATTTTTTTCCTTGAACAGTCAGCATTCACATTGAATGTAATATTTACATGCATGTGTGGTTTGGGGAGGGGGGAATGACATTGTAAAATATTCCTTTTCTGTATGAAATAAATCCAAGTTTTGGAATGTATAAGTTGTACATAGTATTGCAGGTTTCTTGAATTGAGAGTTATTACATTCTCGTGTGGGTTAACCACCTCACATTCAAGGAATTCAGAGATAAAAAAAATGTATCATATCAGTGTTGAATGTTTGTACCTAAGCTGGCTGTAGTATTCAGAGACCTGTTACTTTTGTTGGCAAATTAAAAAGAAAAAAAATCTTGTTGAAAGAATGTCTTTTTTGTGTGTGTGCTAAAATACCTGCAGTATTTCGTTTTACACATTTCTCACTTGTAAATCTTAATTTGCAATGGAATTTAGAATGAATATACACTTCATATCCCAATTTCATTACACAGGAAGCTTCTTTAAAGAAATGAGATCAGTTAATGCTATTATTTTTAACAAGTGTTAACTCCATTTTTAAAAATAAAATATGCAGTAAATTAGAAAATGAATGAGAGAATAAAGGAATATATTTCTTTATTACATTTATGTATATAGCAAGTTAATATATTTATAAGGCAAGCTTTACACTTCACAGCTTGCTTACAACCAAACACTCATTCTATCATGTGATATTCACAGTAAGACACATTGCTGCTTATGAGTTTAATACATGTTTGAGATAAAGTGTCTAACAACTTGACAATTAATGCACATATGTCAAGAAAATGTTTATGGTTAGAAGTAAAACAATTATATGGTAATACCTTGAGATAAAAGTTTAATTTATTTATAAATGAATTTAAATTCTATAGATTACATACACCTGTTTTTGTATTAATAGTTATAGATGACAAAAAAAAATTCTGTAGTGAGATAAATGTGAATGGGAAAACACATAACATTTGGGAAATTGAGTAGTTGTGATGTCATCGAAATGGGCTCGATTACTGATTGTTTATTAATATTGCCCAAAAGAGCTATTGGCAATAAACTTTGTAATTCTGATCCATGATCAAATGAAGAGGATGACATCTAAATTACGATCCACTTTTCTCCATATCATGCCAATAGGAGCATAGGTTTTTTAGTGGAATAAGGACTTGAACCTGCAACTAAACTAAAAAAATAGCATTCTGCTGTTCTCAAGACATTTACTACATTTTTGAGATCATTACCTTTTATTGGTTTTAGATGAAAAATTGTTTGCTATGCTAATTTTTTTTTATCAATATATTATAATACACTTTATTAAAAAATTCAGGTAATTTTAAATATATTTATTCAGAAAAGATTAAGGAGACACAGTATGATTCAATTAACAAAAATCTGTCAAAAAATCAAATCTAATTTTTCTATCTATAACCTCACAAAATTTGAAAACTAAATATAAAAAAATGCAGAATTATGATAGATTTTACATTCGTTTTTATTCACATCCCTATGGCAACTCAAAACTTATCTCAGAAAGGTAAAATAACTAGTTTGTCTTCATTAAAAATGTTAAGGCTTTTTTTCTATTGTGCCTAATGCTTTGAATTTTTTTTACCTATTGCTAATAATACATGTAACAAAAGTTGCTATGCATTTTTGAATCAAAGCAATACTTATTTTTTAAAAAATAATTGAAGTTAGAAATTTTCGATAAGGATTCATAAAAAGAAGTATTGCACAAATACCAATCGTGTTATCGCAAAACCCATACCAACTTTTGCTATACATAGTTAAACGTATTTGCAATTCAAATTTCATGCATGTACGTAAGTTTTTGTAGTAGGAGTAGCATTTTAAAATCACTTCACAAATTTTAAGTTTTTTCCTTAAAAAATTAAATGGCTAGCTTTTTATGAAATTTTGAGAGCACAAAATCTGTTTTACATAGTATACACACATAGGAGGCAACCAAAAAAATTTGGAAGATCCTTAAATTAAAATTTTTTGTTTAAATCGTACCATGTCCCCTTAATGCACATAAATAAAACTCAAAACTTTTATATATATACATATTATCACAAGTACAATAATCTGACTTTTTTTTAATTAAGTTTTGCTACATTTAAGCTTGTCTATAAAAATGAATATTAAACAGAGTTTTTTGAAAATAAATATTGATATGTGATAAACATTCCTCTATATCTTATTAGATCAAATGTAAAGCACAATCTCAAAAAATAATCAAAATCATGAAAAGGCTTAAATCTTAATGTTTCACTCAATTCTTAAGAACACTTGGGCTAACAGATGTTTTAAATAATATGAATTGCAGTGTATGACTAATTTTTTGAAAATGACAGAATATATACAATATTTCAGTGTTATTTAGAATAATATCAGAAAAGCTAGCCTATCGGCTCTTAATAATTTACACTAAGGAATATTCTGTAAGATGTGCTAAAAAGAATCCGAGATACTTGGATACCTTCGACAAATCTGCTGTTACCACTTTATCTATTTTTGATTCATAAAACCAGACAAACAGTTTTAGTTGAAAATGGTATATAATATCTACTACAAGGATGGATTGATTTCCACAGTGCTTGCGATGCACTATCTATACTGAATGTAAACTATGGATTTTTTTTATATTTTTTTAATAGAAAAAATAAATGATTCCCTAGTAATTAATTTGATTATACGTTTTCTAGAGAATGCTCTATTTTTTAAAACATTTGCTTTTATTTACTTTCAGGTAATTAAATACACAATGTTTCCCCCCTAACTTTTCATTGACTAAAAAAGTTTCATCTACTTCAAATGAAAAATATGAGAAACCAATATGCCATCTAAAGGCACTTTGTAAAGTAAATGGCTAATGATGTTTATAATGAATTCAACATTATTTTAATCTTAATTTTTTAAAATATCTGAAATGTCTTCTATGTGGGTATTGGCTTTCTATTACAATGCATTAAGTGACATTCCTATCACATGTAAAAGTTTTCTTACACATTTGTATTAAAAATAAAAAAAAAAAGACAATCATTGCAAAACAGTTTCATACAACCCATACAAACTTTTTCGTTTGGAAGAAATGTATTACCCCAAAAAATATAGAATAATTTTTTCTACAAGAAATCAGCTAATATGAAAATTGGATAACATATTTGGAGGAACTACATATTTTGAGTTGACAAATTTTATCTACATATAAAGCAAAACAAAAAACATAACATGAAAAAAAAAAAAAACACTTAAAGCATTTAAATTATCACATCATTAACCAATTATTATGGAGTAGGGTTTTTTTCTTACTATTTGGAAGTTCAATGAAATATTAAACAATACTTGAGGTTTTTCCTCTAAAAATACTCAACTTGAGCAATTAAATTACTCAAAAGTCATTAAGATAATAACAAATAAAATTTTTAGTTACGGAGTGTAAAAAAAAACCCTCGATTGTAACTGGAAGTAGCATAAATGCTCACATTGTGCGAGATCTAGATGAACTACCCAATAGTCTTGATGCAGATTGATTCGGAGATGACGTACGCCGTATTTTCAATTTTTTTGTGATAAGGCAGAAAATAATCAAAGTAATGAACTGAGTTGCAGCAAGAAAAAAGAAATAATAGAATAAGTTTCCTGTATTCATATCGCTTGAATGATATCCAACAAATGAACCTTCGATGCTTTCAAAAGATCGCAGAGCTGCTACCCCAATGAAACTTCCGATTCCAGTGCAAAAATAATACAGACCCATAACTGCACCTTGCATGGTACTTGGTGCTTGAGAAACTGCAAATTCCATTCCTGTAGAGAGAAATATATTTGATTTGTACTGCATAAACACATTCTATTTTCACTTGAAGATTTGATACATATCGTTATTCATGCATCACCTATTAAATATGTGTAATTAAAGAATAAATTAAAACTAATGTATACATTAATGTAAATTATACACTTTAATTCATACAATTTTATAAAATGTTCAACATCATTATTCATTTATATAGATAGTAATATCTTGATAATATACAGATTTAATAAAAATAAATTTAACAAAGCATTTAATATATATGCATTATCTTACAATTTTCTTTAAAAAATACATCTCAGAAACTGCATAGATATAGATGTCAAAGTAACTTTTTTAAGTTAAAATACTTACCACTGACACTAGTAAACACTTCACTAATACCAATCAAAGAGTACTGAGGAATCTGCCACAGAATTGGTAAATCTGCAGCTACATATACAGTGTGTTCTATAGTCTGGTTTACAATACGACCTCTGAAATGATATGTATTTAAGTACATAGTTCATAAAAATTTTTATTTATAAAAAATATAGCATAAAACAATATATTGCTATTAAGTGCAACTTTAGTGTTTAAAATATGTATGTAATTATAATTTCAGAGAAAATATATTGTTGTCTTGTCCATGCAGTACAAGGCATGTCCATGTAGTGAAATCAAATAGTGCTGAAGGCATCTAAAATGGCCCTAGCTATGTTGATGACCTTTGGCGAATAAAGCAGTTGATGGTCTGTCAAGTTTAGGTCTATGTTGTGCAGATTAGCCAATATAGAAGGACAATTAAAAATATGGTTAGGAGAAAGTTGAATGAAGGGGATATTTTCATTCCTTTAAAGTTTCTTGTACGTAGTCTGGCTATGGTGGTTGAAAATACGTGTTTACAGTTAAAATCTGGAATGTGAAGTGCTTCCTAACTAGATGGAAGGGGAGTTTATGTCTGGCTACTGTATCAGCATCAGTAATGGTAAGGTTATTTGAAAGTTGAGGAGAATTTCGGGCCTCCTTGGCAAGGTTATCAGCCTGCTAATTGCTGAAGATGTCTACATGGGCATTGCAAAGTGCAAACTCTTGACCCATAATATATAAAATATTAAAATGATAGTCTACACAAAATGTTTTATCAAGCCCCTCAATGCACTTTGTTTTCTTTAAAAATTACTTGGAAATAACTTTACAATGAACAAAATAAAACAAATCAAGTTAAGAATATGTAATCAATAAAGTAACCATTAGGAGAGAATGATATACATTTCTCATAAATCCAGATTTTGTACAAAAGGATTGCAATAATTTTTGTCCATGAGATCAATGATAGGTAAGATAAAAGAGGAAATCTACATTCCTTGATATAACATTTACCAAACTTAGAAATGTTTAAATAATATTTTTTATTCAATCATCGTTTTAAATAATAAACAAAACTCAGTGGCGCAACAGCTCATGTGGGCCACGGCCTACTGTGCACCACTCAGTTTTCGTGACCTTGGGCACTGAGGTGCAAGAGCAGATGTTCTGATCAGGTGGTCAGTCTCATGCAAAACCATCAGTGTTTAGTTTCTAAGCTAGTTTGGTACTCTTTTATCGACCCGCAGAAGGGATGAAAGGCTGAGTTGACCTTGGATAGCTCTGGGTTGTTTTAAATAATAAATTAATCAATAAAAGTCGTTTTTAAAATTAAACACATTTTAATTTTTATTGTAATTAGGGCAATGTAATAAATACTCCACAGTTATTGTAACTTTTACTGAACTCATAATTTTATCTGAACAACAGTAACTGAATTTTACTGCTTTAAAAAGGAACATTTTCACCAAATTTTCAATTATTTTGATATTTTTTCCCTATCAAAGCGTAGTTTTTTTAAGCTTAAAATAGATTTATATTTTTGTTGTGTTTATTCATGGTATTTCAAGCAAATATGCAATATACTATCAGTACTTCAAATAGATTTCAACGACCACTGCATTATATTAATGTACCTAGCAAGCATTATTAATTTAATGCATCATTAGTAATTAATTCATTATATAGGCCACAAATAAAAAATAATAGAAGGTAAATATGTTTTATTACTTACTCATGAATGAAATGGAGTCGACAAATCTCTAAACAACCAGCCATGATCATGGACAGAGTGGCACAAGCCATTCCAATTGCCATTCTAGTAAATATGCTAATTTGGATCCCTCGCTTATCCAAGCACGGGTATATTACATGGTTCATAAGAGGTATAAAGATAATCAAGAATAAAACATTGAACAGCATTAACCATGCTGCAGGTACCTGAAAATAATACACACACACATTATGACGATGCTATACTGAATGAGTGTGATAATAAGCTGTGGCGTAATGTGCACCACTGCATTGTGGGTGGGGCCCAGGGACTCTAGGGGGCCTAAAGCTTGACAGACCCTAAGAACGTATTTGGGCTTGGAGCCCAAAACCTGAGTTTGCAGGGGGACCCTAATATTCTCCGTTATGCCACTGATAATAATATCACATTATAAAGCTACATGAGGGCTATTGGTGAAGGATCATGGTCAAGTGATGAGGATGACACTTAAGCAGGGACCTCCTCTCCTAACTTACACAACACACCAACAAGAAGACGTTTGAGCCTTGATATAAATCACATGCATCAACCCCCTCTACATGGCGGAGTTTCTGTGGGACTAGGCTCAAACTTATGGCACGCCAGGTACAAGTCAGTGACCTTGCTCAGTAAACTACCATGATCATCTACCATGTTAAGAAAAATTTCCTGATAAAATGTTATTTCAGGAAGATTTCCTAAAAAGAAACTTGCCCAAAAAACTGATTTTTTGTAATTATATTAAAGTAATATTTTAAAATAAATACACTGGTTAGAATTTTACCTTAAAAAATAAAATGCAGCAAAACATAAAATTAAGCATATAAAAAAGTTAATCTCAATCATTTTTCTTAATAATTAGATTATAACTAGGAATGATAGAAAATACTAGAAAGTGTAGATTTAACTATAAAGATGTTATCTTGACATCTTATCTATGTATTATATTTGTTTTAATTACAAATGGTTTAAAGCAGGGGTACTCAACTTTTTTTCCTATACAATGGCAGATATTTTATGCGAGCCGCAATATGAGAATTAATGGGAAAAAAACACCTTGACCAAGGCAATATTGGACACTTAAAATGTGGAAAATTGATCAAAATAATAAAATTCCTTTTTGGCTTTTAATACTATATTAATCTCTATCAAACACACATAAAAATTTTTCTTTGTTTTTATGCAATTTTTACTGAGTTATGGGATAGTTTTGGCTTGCTTTTATTCATGACCATACAAACAAAACTACCAAGCCGTTTGATAATTTGATTTTTTTACTTTTGACAAAGCCTCTTATTTTTATTGCAAACATTAATTTATCAAATGCAGAATGGCAGCAAAGAGAAGTTTCGACTGAAATCAGTATTATTTGTTTATAATTAAAAATCAGTTTCACCTAAAAAATGGTCACTACTCCAGTTCATTCCCTATTTCACTGTTACTTGTTATTACTAATCGTTACAGTTTCAAATAGAAAAAAAAAAATCTTGCAATTTTCACCCGCACGACATTAACAGCAAAATTAGTCAATTTGATTACTTCATTATGAGGATTCCCCACTAAATTTTTAATACATTGTTCTTAAATAATTGAATTTTTGGGGGCAATGGGTCATGAGCAGGCCACCCCGAAAAGCTTGGCGAGCCGCAGGTTGAGAATCGCTGGTTTAAAGTATTAACATCTTTTAAAAATTCATATTAATATAATTTAATAATGAAGGAACAAATTGAATCAAGTAATTAAGTGGGACATTTTGAACAAACTAGTTACACTTTTAAAAAACTTCTTAAATTATAATAAAACTCTTAAAACACTTATGTTGAATACTTACAGAGAATTGGGAACCTTCTACATCAGTATTTGAACCATTGACTGGTAATAAACTAAGACGCATCTGCAAACCTTGAGCCAAGAAAGTAGTTTGCATCTGCAAGTAGAAAACTTTTTGACTCATTGGGATATTTGAAGGTTACATAATATTTTAACAAAATGAAATTTTTATTAAAAAATATTTGCACATAGTAAATTAAAATTTTTAGAGATTAAACAAATTGTTTCTGACTAAAAAATAATGGCTTTTTGCATAATAATTTTTAGGATTTCAATAAAAATTTTTTTCAACAAAAAATGATGAAACATATATATAGTGAAAATCCTTTAACACAAAAATGAAGGGAAAGGGACTGAAATATTTTTTTGTGTGTTAAGACCTTAATAATAAAAAAAAAAAAAAAACCCATATATTTAACAAAATTAATTTTATTAGAGAGAGTACATTTTATTTACGTAGCTATGTACATATGCAAGTATTTAACAAAAATCAAAGAAAAAATATTCATAAGAACTAATGAAATTTAATACAAAATTTTCAAGTTTTTAGAAAAAAAATATTGAGTTTTTGCAAAATAATCTGATATTTTTCTTTGAATTGTCCTTTTTAGAATCAAACTGTCAATTGCTTTCCCCTGAGCTCTTTGCCATTATGTTCATGACATTTTTTTTCAAAAATAGAAAAAAACTATGCGAACTGACACACTGATTTTTACTTACACTGCAATGTACTTCATCAAATTCCATTTCAACTGATCAGAGCAGCGATGTTTTTGTGAGGCATTTGTAGGGGTGGAGTGAGTGAGTGAGTGATTTTGAGGTTTAATGGCGCAAGGGCCAATTTTGGCCAAACTGCGCCATTGTAGGGGTGGAAGTAGTTTAGATAAACAAAATTGGCTCTTGTCATAAGATATTATGAGGGTACTTCAAAGCTGAGTTAATCTCCTTCCTATGAAACCACCTCTCTTTCATTTCATATCCTTTTTAAATCTTGCCTATGGGGCTGGTATTTTCAATAATTTGCTCATTCCCAAAAAAAGAAATTTTTTCTTGTTAAGCCATTTTTGTTTTGTGATAAAAGAAAAAAAAAGGATGAAAATACAGTTGTTTGTAGGGACTGTTGTATTATTTTGTGTTAACCAATATTTTGTCTTAAGTGTTTGTTTTCGCATTAAATGTATCTCTGTGTGTGTGTGTATATATATATAACATCAATAAAAATCTCTTATTTCTAAAATATATATATAATTTTTAATACTTTCTATTAAGGGAATTGATCCTTAATTTGCCATAATATATGAAGCAAAATCTATCCCAGAACAACATTTTTGTTCAAAAATGAGTGGAATATAGCGAGGTAGATACTTTGAGTTTAAGGTCACAAAATGCACACTTTTTTTTTGCAGTTGTCAAAAAAAAAAAGGATAGAGGAAGGGGGTGTTCTTAGTAATTTGAAATATCCCTATTGAAGCAGGATAAAATTGGTATTAATATTAGCAGCTCAAAAGAACAAAATTAGATCAATGAATCAATATAGTTAATTTTTAGTACATTATGCAATTTTGGCATGATATAACCAAAATGACAAATTCGCCTATGACAGTAATCTTTAAAAAATTAAGTAACTCATTACAATGACGTACGCAAATTTCTCTCATGGGGGGGGGGAGAGGGAGTTACATTCTAAAATTGTATAGACTTAAGTGTGAATGAGTAATCTCTATGGAGAATACTAAAATTTAATTGGTCTATGGAGGGGTGAGGGTTGACCCCCGCCCCCTCTCAAAAAAAAAACTCCACAAAATTACACCTTTTTTTAAAATCCTAGCATTCTTCTAAATATGATTTTTATAACAAGATAAAAATTTAAAAATGGTAATTATTTGTTAACTGCAGCCAGCACATCTCTATGAAGATGATTTTCCCAAATATTTTTTTTAGAGTTGCATTTTACTATAATTCCATGGATCCATTGAAAACAGATACAAAATACAGTAAAAGAGTATTATAGTTATTTTACACACAAATATTTTACAATAAAAATATTTATTCTCTCTCTCTTTTTCAAAGCCAAAATTTTTAGCAATAGAACTCAACATTAAAAATAAATGTCTGACATACACTTACAAATCTGAACAACATTTATTCCTTTGATACTTTTAAAAAATAAAAATTGGCAAAAATTAATTAAAAAAATATCAGATTACCTGAAAATACAACATCCAGTAAGGAATAAGAATTATAAAAACTATAATAATGACAGACAGAGCCTTCACATCATCAACAACTGAATCATGAAATTTGCCGCCATATCTGACTTTGGCCATATCTAACCATGATGGTCTATTGATTGTATTCAAACTGTAAAAAGAAACAAGAATTAGCAAATATGAAAACTAAAAATAAGCAAAAGAAAGAAAACCTAAAATGAGTTTAAGATTAAAAATATTGCAGCAATCATGATATTGGATACCTGTTACTAGAAACCATTTCTCTTCTTGTTCTTTTCTGTGAGTGATTAAGTTTCCAGGCATCTTTTAACACAGAAAATATCCGTGAAATCGAGCTTCCACATGAATATTGGTGAGTATATATAGGATATGAGAACAGAAATAATATAGTAGCAACAGTAAGTAAAGCAACAGGTATTAAGTAGCCTTCTTTGAATCCATCTTCTTGCTGGACATATGTGATTCCAAGAATTGCAGTTAGGGCACCTATATTTACACACCAGTACAACCAGTTAAGGTATACACGTAAACCATCTGGACCAGTGTAGCGCACCTATAACATGTTAGAAATAAAAATGAAATATAGTGCTACGTTATCACAAATCTTGATTGTTTATTAATGTTGTAAAATTAGTAATATTAGGATTATTGCTGAAAGACTTTGTAATTTTGAATTATGGTCAAGTGACGGGAACGACACTGGAGGTAGTGTCATATTCGATACCATTAAAATATGAGGAGGTCTTTGAGCCTCAACAGATTCAATGTGCATCAATTTCTTCGTTTCTATTCACTAGCCCCAAGACTTATATGCACAGCTAAACGGATACTACGTTGGCCTGAATTCATAACCACGAACACTCGGGTACCACCGCCTCCGAAATCTCAAAATAAATTTTTTTTTTAGCATACCTATTACACTTATAAATTAAAAAGAAACTTAGATAAGCACATGAAAGATAATCTTAATGAATGAGAGAAGCATTAATAATTCTCCATCATAAAAATAATAAAATTGGTATACAAAATTCTCAGAAATTTAGAGTTGTATTAATCAGATTTGCTCAAACGTAATATATTGTTTTTGTGCTTATTGTGATGTTCTGAAAAAAACCTTTAAACACAAATCTTAATATTGATACTAGTACCAAAGAATGTAGTTAATCCAGAACTAACGTAGCAGCATGTCACTGCAGCAAAATTGGTGACACAGGAATTGCACGATATCAAAACAACAAAAAGGTTCTAATGTGTAAACAAATCCAATTTGCCAAAACGGCACCAATTTGGCGACAATAACTCTCTTATCCTTACTTTTTAAAAAATATTTAAATTACATATAATGGAGCCTCCTTTAATGAGCAACTCTCATAATGAGCGATTCCCATAACAAGCAAAATGTGAAGAAAGAGTGGAATTATCTTTTTTTTCTGATTGCTAGCAATGTTGACTACATATAGACGATTGTGAATGGGATAAAATCTTTGAATATTTCTTCACAATCTCTTTGAAAGTCTTAACAGCATCGAGGACAGTGGGGCAGACTTCACAAAATAGTACTGATCTGCATAATTCATTTTCTCCTTGTATTTAAAACTTGAAGCCCAGTGGCTGAGTGGTTAGTGCATCAAACTTCCACACCACAGATCCGAGGTTCAAAACCTGGGTTGGGAAAGGTTGACTAAGCCTTTCATCACTTCAGTGGGTTGATAAATGAGTACCAAGCTTTCTTGGGAACTTAACACTGGAGGTTTCGTGTCAGACAAACCACTTGACCGGAACATTTGCTCATGCACCTCAGGGCCCAAGGTCACGTATACTGAGTTGGGCACAGTAGGCCTTGGCCCTCATGGGCTGTTGCGCCAATGAGTTAAGTTATTTTAAAACTCATGCCTATATATAAATATATACAGGATAATTTCAAATATTAAGTTATTTAAAAAATAAAAGGAAGGATAAAGGTAATGTACATTTTTATAGTGTTATATTTTCAATCAAATAAAATTCTGTTCTTCTATGAAATAACGTAATTCTTTTTCCTTGATTTTTATAAAGTTATTTTTTAGATAATGAGTATTCAATAAGAAAGATAAAAAAAAAAAAATATTTAACATAAGAAAGGTGATGATCAAACTTTTACAGAAACTGATTTGTTATTGGTATGTTACTCACCAAGTAGGTTTTTTTAAAACCCAAAAGCATTTTATACAGTAATTAAAGAAAAGAAAATTCTATTACATTCATATAAATTTATAAAGATAGTTTCTAATAATATAACTTGTCATTTATATAAAATTCTCAAGCATATTTTGGATTTGTATAATATATATAATAAGAATACAAAAAGTGGCAAATACTCTTCTTTTCACTTTAAATAACTCAAAAATAAGACTTCTTAAAATTCTGACAACAGAATATAAATACAATTATATAATATTGAATAATTTAGATAACGTCCAATAGAATGAAAAAAAATTAGAAAGCTACATAATTTAAAATGAAAAGTTTCCTTAAAAATAGTTATGTTATTCTAGAGAACACATTCTGGCAAATATTGGTAGCACAATAATATATAATTATTTTCCAAATAAGCAATAATTTTTAAAGATGTATTTAACCTTATGAAATTAGAGATATACAAAAGATTCACTAAAAATTAAAAAAAAAAAAAAAAAACTACAAAGGCGTGAATCAGAACAAATTTTTGTATAATTGCATTGCAGAAAAAAATCAACTATTTTATTTTAACATAATTTTACACAAGTTTTTAAGGCAATTTTCAACAGAAAAAAAGAATGATTTAATGAAGCAAATTGAAACCAAATGCGATAAATACATATAAGTAAAAACAAATATCAAAAATAAACTCACCTGTTCTGCTCCAAAAGGCGTAATATTAGCCTTTACAGTTCCAGTCCCTACGGCAATAACTATCAAAACCAACATAACAGTCCAACTACAATTTTCACTGAATAATGGTACATCACGAACAGAGGTTGAATTAATAACTGGTATGGGACACGTAGTACAAATATCACACACTTCAATCATAAAGGGCAGCAACCAATATGCTGCAGTGTAAACAATAAATGCTAATGCAATAGTTTTAAAACGTCCTAAATACGCATCTGAAAGCCAACCGCCAAATAATGAAGATAAATAAGATGTTCCAGTAAATATTAACAGGGCACTTATGGCATTGTAATACATCCAATGAAAATCACTCTGATTCAGAAAAAGATACAGATTTCCAGTCAATGAATAGTATGCAATTCGTTCCAAAAGAACAAATATTAGTACAATGATTCCCGATGAAAGTTGCTTACATTTATTCACTGTAATAGTTCCATACAATGAGCTAATTTCCCTACTTGTAGAAAAATCTTGATTTTGTCCAGTATTATAGGAAATATTTGAATTAACGGCCGTAATTAAAGGTTCCCTTTCATTATCTGTATCCATTTTCAGCAACTATTAGAAAAACAATTGATTATGTTAGTAGAAAGATATCGCATTTATATTTACGGAAGTATTATTTTTAATAGTCAATATCACATGAGATTTATCAAAAACAAAGCAATGTACGTGCAATCATCTTTCGCGGCTAAATATAAAATTCCTAGACAGAAAATAAAGGATATCAGTCAAATTATTTCAAACATGAGTTTCATCTTATTTGAACATAATACGTCATTTCGGCCACTTTTATTGAAAAATCCTTCCACTCCTACGCTGTTATTGTTTCCTTTTCCTACAATGTTTGTTGACAATGTTTTATACTACCATTGCCAATAAGAAAAATTATTGGATACAATTTAATTTAATTCTTCAGATAAATGTTAATGTGCAAAATGCAGAACATTGAGCTGAAGCAGGCTGTAACGAAATGTATTTTAAAAGAAAAATAATTTTTTATTCATCGATTAAAGTTTTATTAATTCCTAAAAAATAAATATGAATTTGAAATATTAAAATTTAGAGGCATGCTGAAGAATATGGTTGGATCGGGAAAACTTCAGTAACGTGGGCTGGGATTTTTCACCGCCAAATCCTCTTTTCGAGCCGAAAGTCGATTGCCAAGGCGTATCCTTGAAAGGAACCGGTTTGTAGTAACCATATGTGTGTGCGCGCGATACAATTCTCCTCAGAAAATGACTCCGCGTAGTAATACATCGTATTCCTGACATTCGACTTTTTATTTAATGCTGATGTTTTCTGAAAATATTACCAGTGTAATTTAAGGGGTAGGTTAAACGATTTCTCGAATTCACATTTTTAACTTTTTTATCGCAAAGTCAGATAAAAAAAAAAAACTTTGTATGTATGTCAAAAAAGTTAAATTTCAAGTTTTTTTTCCTTTTTTCAAAGCAAAGAATTATTATTTAAATTCGAAGCTAAATTAAATTATTTTTACAAATACGAGACACAGGTATCAAATTAAACATAGTTTAAATTTTTTGCCAGTACAAAGGAAAATAATTATTTATAATTATGAAAAAGTACGCATTTTAGTATAATCAATGCAGAATATCTAGTCAACATTGAGACAGAATCTAATCGAGAAATCTCATATCTTACTACCCTAAATCTCTATTATTTCTCTCTTTTATCTCTATCATTACTTTAATTTCTAAAGGAGATAACCACTGAAATTTTTCGAAATAATCAAATGATTTTCTGAATTTTTTTCCTTTATTATTTTTTTCCCTTCCTAAAATAAATCATCTCTGAATAAATATTCAGAGATGATTTATTTTTTATAACATAGAGATTATTTCATATTATTTTTATTTATTTATTTTTTAAATAATAGTTAAGAGGAAATTGTTACAATTTGGAAGGGAATATATTCTTACAGTGCAGTATTTTACACATTTTCTCTTTTTTTTTTTATTTACAGACTTTCGAAAAAATAGCGATTTACAAAAAACTGTTGATATTGTATGAGTTTGTGAATAGTATAAGAAAATTCATTTCTGCTCCAGATAATAAAAATGACCGCGGTAACTTAGAGGGCAAGGTAATGAGTTCGAGCCCAGTACCGCAGAAGGCCCGCTATGTAGTGAGGAGATGCTCAAACTTTCTTCTGTTGGTGTGGTGTGGAAGTTAGGAAAGGGGGTGCCAACTCAGGTGTCGTTCTCGTCACTTGACCATAGCTCAAAATTACGAGGTCCGTCTCCAAAAGCCCTCGAGTAGCTGATTAGTGTGACTTTAATATTTACTCACTGCAGATAATAAATGTGTTGAAAATAAATCTCGAATTATCCACGTATAATAAATCTCGAATTTTCAACTTCACGACTCCTAGGATTCGGGGAAAGGGATGACTGTAAGTTGATATCTTATCTGCACCCCTTTGTCTGAACAGAAAATTGATCAATCAAGAGTTCATATAAGGGATATAAACATACTTATCTTAAATTAACATTTCATTCAGTACTTTTTATAACACTAATTAACACAATTCAAAACAAAAAAACTCTAGAATTGGCTAATGTCTTTTTCAAATCCTACATAATTTTATTCTTTTTTTTTCCCTTACATTTATATATATATAGATCTGTGCAAAATAATTATATCGATTTTTTTATTTTCCCTAACCTGGATATAAGATGCAAAAATTCTTTTCAATGGAAATAAGTGATTTCCATTTTGTACAATTTATATTTTAATATTCAAACCCTATTCAACTACAATTATAGCAAAAATTATAATTGACATAGTTTAAATATCCATGTAAAAAGTGAAATTGAATTTGCATTCAGACAATGATTAAATAAAAATTATGTGCTCCTTAATCCATTGTCTTCTAATAAAAGTTCATAAACATTTAGAAACATGTAAATCTCAAAACCTCGGGAAATGATTTTAAAAATATTTTATTATTACTAAAGGTTGAATATTATAACAAAAAAACTGCAAAATTTTAAAATGAAAATGTTAAAAAAAAATGTGTTCAGGAAAGCACCTTTCCCCTTGCAAAACAAGAATGAATGTTTTCATCAACAAGACTTAAGAATTTTTCAGAGGTCATAGCCAATTTAAAAAAAAATGATTGCATTAATTTTAGATTTGTTTATAGACCATAGCAAATAAAAATATGATTAATAGAATTTTCTTGATTTTAGAACTTAAGACAAAAATTAGTCAAAGAAAATTATTAAAACAAAATGTGAATTATTATCTTAGAATATCATACGTAGTATGATTTATAGCATATCGAATCGCGCGCTCGTGATTCTGTCATATAATACAACTAAGTATTAAAGTATCAGAATAATATAGTACAGAATTTTATGGATAATGAGAAAAATTTATAAAATTATCATGTATTTCTCTAAATTTGTAAAAAATATAAATTAACTGGATTTTTTATTTCTCATACAAAATTCTGTTTTCTTTTTCTTTTGTCGTAATACTGTAGTTTTTACCTCAATCTCAGTAAAAATTGAATTGCTTTTTTGTTTGATTATTGCTGCTTAGTTAGAAATATCAGCAAAATTTTCAAGTTTATTATAAAAAAAATAAAATACATCTATACTTGAATTCTTAATATGCATATATTCATAAGAAAATAACATGTTTAAAATTTAAAGGGAAATGACACCTTTTGAATATTTTTTTTTTATGTTAAAAATTATATTTTAGTATTTCATATAATGCTTCTATTCAAGAAAATTTAACCAGATGAAATTTTGTATTTATTATTCACACAATTTTAAAAACTTAAATTTTCTTTAAAATAATGTGGGAAATTTTAGTTTTTCTGTATTCACTAATTTTTTTGTAGTATTCCTAAGAATGTTTTAAACAACCTTAGGGATCGATTTAACAATAACTTAATTAGTTTTGAAGGGGGAAAAAATGAAATGTTTATATGTGTGCTAAATTTTAACTAAAAAGCTAATATCCCCTACGTTTTAACTTTTTATTTAAAAAAAAGTATTCAGCTTACAGCAAAATGTATCCATAATTTTTTACATGTATTATATATAACACACAGGGAAAAAATGGAAGTGATTGGTAAATAATTGTGGAAAAAATAGCATTTTGAATGCACTAATGTATCAAAAAACACAAACTGAGAAAAACCATTTTAAAGTATATGTTTTAAAAAAAATAATTATTTTAAGCTTAAATAAACTTAAAATACCCCTTTAGAACATTAACTATATATTTTTATTAAAAATGGTTGAATTTTCGTATTATTTCTACTTATGTATATATTTTTTAAAAATGATAACTTTTTCGAGAATATTAATTACACAAGAAAACTCCAGAAAAGTGTTAATTTTTTTTTTCTGTCATGACAGAAATTTTAAAGTCTTTTGCTTCACATACTATTGAAATATTATACCTGTATGAAAACATATGATGAATAAGAACTGAAATTATTTGTAAAAATTGCCTTAATTAAAAAATGTTACATGCACACATTTCACAAAGAAAAAAAATTTCTTTAGTAATGCCTCAGATATATCCTGCTTTATATGTAACATCTTTTTTGTAGTAATTATTTTTCTTTTTCAAATAGCTTATTTCTTTAATCAAAAAGTTTTCTTTAGCCTTTTTTTAATCTAAAAAAAAAAGGGGGGGGGGGGG
>BMAV01014942.1:3385-14532 GCA_019973955.1 Trichonephila inaurata madagascariensis
TATACTATGTAATACAATTTTCACAATATTTTGTTTTTTAAAAAATGGCGAATTTTAAAGTTTTTGTTTCATAAAAAAATGTTTTTAATTTAATACAAAAAAGTTATTTATATATATAGATTTTCACAAAATGACGAAAATTGCATACACTTGGTTACAAATTTTTAAAATAAAGTATTAAGAAAGCTGAATATATATCATGGTTGTCAAACCAATACCTTCTATGTGCACTTTTTGGAGATTTCGACTAGTTAACTGACCGAATTTTCACATAAAAAGACTGTTAAGTAACTTTAAGTATTATGCGGTGAACTGTGGTAGCTAAAAAATATATATACTATGTGCATCAGCCAGAATAGTGTGAAATAAAAATATCTCAAAGAAATCTTTTTGCTCACAGCAGATATTGGTTTGACAACGATGATATATGAAAATATAAAAAAAATAAATGTAAGAAAATTACTAAATATTTAAAAATTTTAAAGCATAGGATCCATTTTAAAACATTGTTCGGAACTCGCACTCAAACTGTCTGCCCTATAATACACAAATGCAGCTCTATCAGTGTCACCTGAATAGCCAGTATTCTCCACCGCTTCTTTTTATTATTTTCCTCAGTTTCACTTTCTAATTCGTTCATCCATTTAGAAACCACAATCTCATTAAATATTTTACTTTTTCTGCCATGCTGACTGAATCAAAACACTCTCTAACAAACCCCAAACGATAAATCTACTTTCACATCAACTAAAAAGCTTTCCATCTTTTTCTCACTCCCTCAAATTATAAACAGTGACCTTCCAATGACCCATCGTCTCGTAAGAGCCTCACACGTGCAGTTATTTGTTTTCATGAAACACCCCGATCAAATAAAAGAAAGATAACTCAGGACGGAAAGCACATGTCGAAAGTCAAAACACTGCGAAATGTGTTTTTCGAAATGTGACGACGGGCTTCTACCGCCATCTAGTGTCGTTTAAAAATTAAAATAAAAAAAAAAAAATAATTCCAAATTGAACTCTGACATGATACCGATTTTTCGGACATTAGTTCGTAAAAAGTTTAAATTATCTTTTCACTAACGGTTGCGAGAATAAGTCTCTCACACATATGTAACGTTTTCATGTGTTACATATTTGAGAGATTTTTACCATGTATTATTATTATTTTTTTGGCAAATTTTCAATGCAATGATTAAGTTATTCTTTTTTTTAATTTTTAAATTTATTTTTCAAGAATATATTTATTTTTTACATTCAGTTATATTTGATGCATTTGTTTATTACGTAGCTCTAAATTTATCTCGCTATCGGGAATCCTACGTGTTTAGTTAGGAGAGCAGTGCCTTATTTTTTGTAGTGATAACTATATATAACATTTTTTTTTGAAAAAAATTGTTAAAAAAAAGTCACGTAATAGAAACTTTTAGAGTAATCAGATGAAAGAAATGGAATTCATAAAAATGTGGAACCCTGTAAATAATATTAAAAAATCATTTTAAGGTATTGAATGAAAAATTTAAATTCTAATGGTCATTAGAAATTTGTACGGCTATGTTTATTTTAAATGGGATCACATAGGATGAAAAGAACATATGTGTGTAAACTGATGTATTATATTTTTATGTAACTACAAAATTGTTTTTATATAATGACATTTTTTATTTCTCTTTTTCTGAATAAATAATTTTTTGTGCATGATTTATAAGTATATTTTATCATGTTTGTGTACTTTGAATTATTTTTGAAAACCTGTGAGGTAGAGTAAACAAGAGTAATGTATATTCTATCATCTTAAAATTCAGAGAATTATCGCTTGCAATTATTTTTTTATTTTTACTTGAACATGCCAAAAATCCTGAGTCATTCATAATTTGATGACTTTTTATCCAGTTATTCAAGTGTTATTTAAAAATAAAAGAATTCGACATTTTAACCTCTTAGTTATGCCGTTCTGTAAATGAATATAATTAATTAGGGTTATTACATAGATATAATTTCCCAGAAACACCAGAATTCACTGAATACATTTCTGCATGGGGATGGAGGTTTGCAGAAATAGCTATGTAAATTTCCTTCTTGTCCAAGCACAATTGCTATATTATAAAAAACAAAGCTTTGAGAAATGCACAAATAAAAAATAAAACTAACAAAAAAGGGGTTGATCCGTTTTCGGAAATTTAAAACTCCGTTCAACTACTTTAAGGAATAGACTTTGGTCACGCAGCATTCAAAAATAATTCAAAACTCTATGATTTGTTCTAAGCTTTTCTATATTGATTTTAAAACAAGTGAAAAAATGTTTCAGTAGAAATCCGTTGTAGTGTCTGACGACTGTTGAAGGTAGATTATAGAATGTTGACACTCTCTCTAATCTGCGCGTTTTCGGAGAGGAGTTGCTGTTCTTTTAAGGAGAAGGTGACTGACCCTCGAGCAGGATGGTTAGGGGGAGAGACGGTCCCTTGTTTTGGAAGCGCGAAGCGGTTGACTCTGAATTGAGTGTTGTAGGAAAGCGAATTAATTTGATTGTGACCGACGCATAGCGCGTAGTCTTCTGTACCGAGAACAGAGAATCTTGGAAGAGGTTTTAAAACGATGGACTGTGTTTTGTTTGAGTGTAGTGAGAAGTGTTGAGAAGTAGTTTAGAAAGTAATTGAGAGAATACACGACATCCCTATTACTACTTTTTTTTTTACATTTCTTACAATGATGCAATTTCGAATGCCTTCGGATAAAGATTCTGAAACACCTTTCTCGTCTTGTGTCCATGAAATTCTTTCTCCATCAACTCGGGATCCTTTTTTTGTGCTGCATAACTTTATTCCCAAGCGAATTAGATTCACTACTATGAGATCAGCTAATCTGATTTTTTTTACATAAATATACAGTGGTGAAGCCCAGTAGCTGAGAGGTAACGTTTCGTGCTTCCACGCCACAGATCCGGAGTTCGAATTTCGGGTTGGGCAAGGTCGACTCAGTCTTTGATCCCTTCAGTAGGTCGAAAAATGAGTACCAGGTTTGCTTGGGAACTAAGCACTGGAGGTTTCGCGTCAGCCTGACCACCTGACCGGAACATCTGCTCGTGCACCTCAGTGCTCAAAGTCACGTCTACTGAGATGGGCACAGTAAGCCTTGGCCCTCATGGGCTGTTGTACTACGGAGTTTAGTTTATACAGGAATCGACTCACGAAAGGATGATTTAAAATTACACAACAGATGATTGAATATCTCGAATTTAAATAGGAAGTGGATATTTTATTCTGATATCTTCCCGAGTGTTCGCAGAAAGGATCCATGGGCCTTCGTTTCCCTGACGACTCGTTTCAAATGAATTCGATTTCGTGAGTACATCTGCACTTTCAGTATTTACACTAACTTGCAATAATTCTTGCTAAGTGTATCAGAGATACCGCATGTCTTGAATGAATAATAGACACGAAAATTCTTATTTAGAAGTCACTTTATCTGCTGAAACGTGGATTTTCTTTTTGATAAACGCCCGTCAAAAATTTTGTTGAGATTTGGCTTTCAAGAGTAGTGAAGTGGTTTGCGTTGTCAGATGAAAAGGATTCTACGAAGATACTTGGCGATCAGTAGCGCACACAGGAATTTTTAAAGAGGGGGGTCCGGGGTTGAAAGTTCACCTTTCTTGTATCATGCTCCTTTTGGTTTTGTCGATTTTCGGGAACAAAACACAGTAAAACTAATTATTAAATAAATAATTAGCATTAATTAAAAATATTAATCATTAATAACAAATATTTAATTAAATTTTACGTACTATATACTTAGAATTATAATCAATCGGAAAAAGTGTCAAGGTCTTTGGGGGGGGGGGGGGGGGCCCCCCCCCCCTTGTATGCGCCACTGTTGGCGATTGATGACTTTTGTACTGTCAAAAGTGCTTCTACGATAGATTGCGTGATTTGAGCACACAGCTTTAGCACTATGTTACTTTTTTTCAATCCAATTCACTGGTTGTTTCCCTATTGCATTTTCAGCACGTTATACTTGTTGAAAAACAAAAGTGGTTCGTGCCCAACATTGTAACTGCAATAAATAAAAAGTATGAAAGAATTCTGGCTTTATACTATGTTACCTAAAGGTATAATTGTTGTTGCTTATGCCACCTGATCAACAATAACATCAGATCAAGTCCACGAAATGCATCGCAGCTAAGGGTTAGATTTTTACGCTTATCGTTAGCCTTAGCTTTGAGCATCATGCAGGTGACAGTACGATTTGGCTCGTTTCCACCCCAATTTTGAGGGGGGCCCTGGGGGTGGTCAGGGCCTCCCGCCTCTCTTCTCCTTCCACCAACTTCACGAGACCACTTACGGCTCGACGGCTATTTAGAGCATCCCCCCTGTCGCGAAGGCACTAAACATTTACAACCATCCATGCTTCTCCGGGATTCGAACCCATACCCTAGGCACCGCAGTCAGCATCACTAACCACTATACCGGATGGTATAATTTGATTACTGTTTATGGTTTGGATAACACAATATATACTTTCCCAGATTACTGCATAGCCATATTTTTCCCAAGCAAATGTCAAAACGAAATGGCTTGTAAAAATATTTCATTACAAAATCTTATTTTTTTCTTCTTTAATATGAAATAAAATGTAAGAAAATAAAGAGAGATTAATTAACATCACACCAACCCATGATGGCTTTTACAACGAACCTCGACATTTTGAACTCGGGCATGAGACGAGGCACCTTACTCTCTTAACTTTCACACCACGACAACGTGAAGACTTTGAACCGTGACAGATTCAACGTGCATCAGGGACACTAGGTTTCAAACCAGTGACTCCAACAAGAGTTTGCTATCACGATCCCTCTGCTAACTTGTTTATTTCTTCCGATTGTTTTCATGTCGAAAGATAGTTTCAAAAATCGATCGCGCGACAAAGACAGAAAATGAAGTGATCCAATGAGTTGGAATGAAAACAAGCTTGTGCTACTTGGGGAATCAAAAATAGAAAACGAAACGCCATAAATTAGAACATTTAAAAAAATTATTTTTTGTATTCAAACATGATGCATTAAAAAAGTCATTTAGATAGGTGAATAAAACGCAATAAAGAAATGAATTCAAGCTTTATGAAACACTTGATATTACTCCATATGAGTGCCGTTTAACATTTTGAAATATAAATATTTATAACTTTTGAGTTCTTAATGAGTCTTACTTTATGATCTCAATGTTTTTTTAGTGTTCTTTGAGTGTTGCGCAATTTTTTATTTCCTTTTTATAACTCTTCAACCCTATTTCTTGATTTAAAATAAGCAGAACTTTAATTACTAAAGCGGAATATATTCTTCTAAAACGCATCCCTGAACTCCTCCTTGGAAGTCGATTTCCACGAAACCCATTTTTAGCAAATTTCTACTCATCAAAAGAAAAATGCTTGTCAAATTTCAAATATGTTGGTAAATTGTTGAAAAAAAGAGGATTTTATTTTATTACTCCCAACCTCCCTTACGTGACGATTTCTGCGAAATTCGTTCATAGTAGATCTCTACAGAAAAAAAGAAACAGTCTTGCCAAACTTCAAATCAATCGATTTCCGCAAAAGACATTCTTAAGTGCAACCAAATAAAAACTTAACTCAGTGGCGTGAAATCCCATGAGGGCTAAGGCCTACTTTGCCTAATTCAGTATACGTGATTTTGGGCCCTGAGGTGCATGAGTAGATGTTCCGGTCAGGTGGTGAGTCTGACGCGAAACCACCAGCGTTAAGTTCCCAAGCAAGCTTGGTACTCATTTTATCGACCCATTTTATCGAGTCAACCTTTCCCAGCCCGAGATTTGAACCTTGGACCTGTGGTGTGGAAGCGCGATGCACTAACCACTCAGCCACTGGGCTTCACCAAATGAAAAGATGTCATTAAAAACAGTAATTCTTTTCCAAGTATGAACGACGACGGTTTTCCACTACCGGCTGCGTATTACGGTTTTTGCGACTTGGTTCATATCAGTGGCGTAACGTATACCCCCGCATTGCGGGAGGTCCAGGATTCTAGGGGGCCCAAAACCTAACTGACTTCAAGTACGTATTTAACCAATCAAAATATAAAGAGGTCCTATAAAAATGACTTTGCAGGGGGGGGGCTAATATTCTACAGTACGACACAGACGCAAAAATTCATAAATCGTCCAATGTGTGGTGTCTCGTTCTGGGAAAGAAACTGGGCATCAAAATCACTTATGGTGATTGGTATACTACCTATATGGTGCCACACTAAAAAGAGATTCCAGCCCCGGTGAATGTACAAGGTCTGCAATATTAAAATACCAATTCGCAGCCCCATTAGAAATTCCAAAAATATTTTAGATACTTAAATCAAGGTAAAAAAAAAAGTCAAAGTTATACTCGGGATACAAACGCTAAGAAAATTTTCCCATGCCGGTTCAATACGGATTTTATGTAAAAAATGTTCTGAACTGTAGATGTTAACGTAAAATGCTCTATGAAATTAAAATGCCTGATTTCTATAAAAAATGTGCTAAATAAAAATTACATGACGGACATCTTTACAGAATGGGACACGTAGTCAACGCAAAGTACAACATTCAATGAGCCATCATAACTAAAATACGTGTAGCATTCTTGTTCAGCCCCTCACCGCGGATCATATAAAATTTGTACATTGAATGTGAGTCACAATTATTTGAATGAATATATACAAGCAAATTCGACTTTATCTTTTATAAATAACACATTCATAATAATATTTTTTTAAAAATTTTATTTGCCTTAACAAAGCGTTGAAAGAAGGCAGGTCACAATTATTTTATTCAATATCATTTGTTGACTTTTATTTTTAAAGTACCGCCTTCTTTACTTAATTGAATGTTATTGCTCAGATTCTGATGACAGAGCTCTGATTGGATGTAAGCCCTTCCCACACATAACTAATTTTTAACCAGTGTAATCTCTCTCTCATATATATATAGTTAGTCCTTTATTTTTAAAGTTCCACCCTATGTAAAGGATTTAATGATTTTATTGCTCAAATTGTGCAACAAAGCGTTGATTGGATGAAAATTACCTTAATATCGTAGATTGGTTTTATATTTGAAGTACCGCCTTTTTTTTTCTTTGCTTAAATTTAATTCCTCCGATTCGAATGAAAGCGCTTGATTGGACGGAAGTTTCGATAAACATAACCAATATAATCATTGTTCGGTCTTTATTTTTAAAATACCGCCTTCTCTTAGACAATCTTACAATTTTATTGTTCAAATCAATATTCTCATTGGATGTAAGGTACAATTATTTTAACCAATATTGTCACAGATTGACTTCTTTCTTAATGTACCGGCTTTTTTTACAGCATTCATTAAATTTTATTGGTCTAATTTATTGAAAGCGTTGATTGGACATATATGGTACAATTAATTTAACCAATGTAACCATAGTTCAACTTTCAAACTGTAAGTACCGCCTTCTTTCGAGGAGTGACTAATTTATTTTTCAGATTTTAATGAATGTGACCAGTGGATGTTCGTTTCTCCTTTTCCCCAAAGTTGCTTTTTTCAAGTGAAGATTACTTTTTACATTATGAATCATTTTCATTGTATTTGAAATACAAACGATATTTATATAGATTAATTAGTAGCCTATATTATGTTTTAAAAAGGCAAAGGATTTTACAAATATCTTAAACCAAAATATTACTAGTAAACAAGATATAGAAAAGGTAAATAATGCGAAACAAATAGAAGAATATACTTGTTTATCTGCTTAATTTCACACAATCCTATAGATAAACTATTTCCCAGAAATAAGAAAATAAAATTCCTGTACCCTTGGTTTCAATAAAAAAAAATTAATTTTTAAAAATCGGCAAAAAAAAAAGTAAATAAAAATGAAAAGAGAGAGTGAGTGAATATTAACGTGTCGCACTGTTCAGTTACATAAAGGCTTTTGGCGAAGAACCTCGTCCTTTTGAACCATGGTCAAGTGACGAGGACGGCACTTTACCTGGAACCCTTCTTCTAACTACCACACCAACGGGAGGACGTTCGAGCTCTCGACAGATTTAACGTGCTTCACTCCCCTACACGGCAGGTCTCCAGTGGTACTGGGCTCGAACTCATGACACGCTAGCCACGAGTTCGTTACCTTTACCACTGGACTACCGTAGCCCCATCAGCGATTGAAAGAAATAGCGTTTGTTGAGCAGAGAATGAATATCGGACTTTTGTTCGCTTGGAAATGAGTGCTACGGACACTTACAAAATGTTAAAGCTTGCGTACGGCAGTGATACATTACCTTGGAAGCAAGCTTTTGAGAGGCATCGGCATTTCAGAGATAGCAGGGAAAGTATCCAAGACGACAGACGCTCTGGACGTACGCAGACATCCCGCATCGTTGAGAACGACGGAAAGGTTTCTGCGGCGGTACGCAAGAAGAGGCATCAAATAATAGCGCAAATAGTAGAATCGGTTGGGATATCCGAGGCCACAAACGCATATTGGCTAAGTATCTTAACATGCATAAACACATCTTTTCCCGCATGATAAGGTATCCGATTACGTTCGGAACCGTGATTTTGCAAAAGCGTATAAATGGATAATATGTATGATATTTAGTGACACTTAGATTAGAAAATGTATATAAAATTATTTTAAGAATAGTATTACAATAAAAAATTATTTAAGTACACAATTTTGACAGAAAATGAACATAGAATGACCCATTTTCAAAATATTTTCCTTTTGGGAAAAATGCTTCTATTATAATAATATTTTGCCAGTATATAGCTCAAACCTCTGTGTAGAGGCTCAACTAGAATTTTTGAAATATATAACTTAGAAGTGGGTTTATCCATGTTTTAAGACAACAGAGGGGAGAAATTTTAGGAAAAAAACGCTGATAATTATTTCAATGGGTTGTAACTCTGAAAATAATGTGAATTTTTCAAAAATCATAGTTGAGCCTTTGTACAGAGGTTTGAGCTATAATATACAGGCGAAATATTATTATAATAGAAGCATTTTTCACAAAAGGAGAACATTTTGAAAAAAGGTTATTCTAAATTAATTTTTTGTCGAAATATTGTAATTAAATTGTTGTTTTTTTTTGTCAAAATGTCCTTAAAACAATTTTATACACGTATTCTAATCTAAGTGACTAAATATCATGAAAATTATCCATTTATGCGCTTATTTAAAATCACGGTTCCGAACGTAGTCGGACACCTTAAATGGAGACCAAAAGGCAATTCGAATGGAAATGGTGGGAAACTCATTCTGAGCTGTTGACAAAGATTCTTCCCTACTTGACAGAATTGTTACTAGATTCAAGAAATGGTTTTTATACGACCCGCAATCCGAAAGAGCATCGACAACTTGGAAACACCACAGTCTCCACTTCGCGTCGTCCATTTCGTTCCGCATATGAAGTTAAAAGTGCATAGCAGGCTGAATTAAAGGACATGGCTAAAAATGGATTCCAGAATGACCAGACTAAGAATGGATTTGGATTGATGACCTTTACAAGAGATGGCAAATGTCTGTTGTTTCTCAAGGGTCTTATTTTGAAGGAGGATGTATTTGAGCAATTTAATTAGTAATATTTTTAAAGCTATAGAGACTCACAGTCTGGGAACTTTTGAATCCTACCGTGTATTTTTATTCAAAGAATAGTCGCAGTTTAAAAAAAATTTAATCCCTTTGCAAGTACATGAATCTTATCGGCTTTGAACTGTCGTTTAATCAGCAGATTTTTTTTTTAATACTTTTCAGATAACAATTTTTTTTTATTTATGATTACATCGAAGAGCGTACTATAATAGAACCTCACAGTAGTATAGAAGCAAAGCCATGCTAACTGTACTGTATTCGGGATTGTGACGTACCATTAGTCAAAAAAGTATTGGGACACACTATCAGTTCATAGATTTTTATTTTAATATTTTACTTAAACACACACAAATGAAACAAAAAAAAAAAAAAAAAAGAAGTAAATGTTATTTTGTTAAATACAAATAATAATTTGAACAAAACTCATACATTAATGCAATTATGGTTAAAATTGAAAATAAAAGAAATCGAGTTAAGAAAAGGGCTCAAAAAAGTATTGGGACACTTATCAATTAATTAAGTAAAAAAAAAAAAAAATTAAACTTAGAAATTAATATTTTGTTGGGCCATCCTTGCTTTTTAAGATCTCTCGAAGTCTATTTGGCATGGATTGGATCTATTTTTTGCAAAATGATCTATCGATTTTGGTCCACTCTTCGACCAAATATTTTCTATAATCCTGCTTGTTAGAAATGTGGTGCTCATATAGTTTTTACTGCAAATAATCTCACACATGTTCAATGGGATTAAGGTCTGGACTTTGTGCACGAGTTTTAATAACTCTAGGACAGTAGTGAGGACCCATTACTTGCAAATATCTGCAGTATGTCACGGGTCATTATTTTGGTACAATTTAAAATATTCTGAGATCCCCAGCTTGTGCTCGCACTTTGCTTTATATTTTCGCTGGAATATGTCAAGACAGACATATTTATTCATTATACGATCAATAAAATGCAAGTTCCCGAAACCAGAGCTTGCCATGCAGCCCCAGACAATTTGGTTACCCCTTCTATATTTGACAGTAGGCCGTAAATTTTTGACATGCATTGCTGCATTTGATTTCCACCGAACTTTTTGCTTGCCATCCAATCCGAAATTGTTATATTTGTTTTCATAAACAAAAATTATATTTTCCCAATATTCTGTTGGCTGCCTTACATACATTTTAGCAAATGCCAACCTAGCTTGTCTATATGCTTTGCTGATGTAGGACTTTCTTTGAGGTACTCTGCCACGATACTTATGTTTTCTTAAAACATTTCTGACAGTTTCTGGATTTACTGATTTCCTGAACCTACTTTTACATTGCAAAGTCATTTTTAATGCACTATTTCTTGGATTAATGTGTACTTGTCTCACAATGCACCACGTTCATTAAATGTCCTTGAACGCCCTGATTCTTTACTTGTTTTCAACACTGTTTGTTTTCTTGAACCTGTTAACGGTGTTAAAAACAGTAGACTTACTCAATTTCAATATTTTTCCTATACAGCGAATTGATTTCCCCTCTTTCCAATAACTTTTTACGAGATTTCGCAA
>BMAV01014942.1:18365-35565 GCA_019973955.1 Trichonephila inaurata madagascariensis
AAAAAAAACACATTTGGCTTTAAAGTATTAAAAAGTAAAGAATAAAGTTTTCAAATTTCTAAAATTGAATAAAATAATACATGCAAAATTAATTTTATTATTTGCGCAGGATTAACAGGGATAAAATACAGCCTACACACTCGGCGACAAGAACTAGAGTTAGTTTACATAATGAAAAAGAATACGTACTATGAATGCCAAAAATATAAGCGCCATCTATTGGCATAAAAACAAACTCATGCTAACCCTAACAAGAAAATCATTTTCTTCAAACATCTGAAATCAGTTTCTTTAAAAGAAACTTTATGTGAAAAAATCACTAATAACATAAAAAACAATAAAAATAAACACTATTTGTTTTAATTCACCTTTTCTTTAAGAAAAAGCTCCCGGCTGCTGGTGAATGAGTGAAGAAAATCCGACCTGCCGAATCACGCGTGAATGAGAATGACGGCAGATTGAACCATTTTCGGTTGGTGTGAAGGAAGGAGTTTAGAGTTTAGATTCACGTCTTGGGGAAATGGGTCAGAACTGACCCTCCTTCCCCTATCTGGATGATTAATGAGCCTTGATCGTTGGGGTACGATTCGGAGTACATAGTCCTTCCGGACTCTAACCTCCTATCCTGGAATGTAGATGACTGTGAAAAATTACCAATGCCCATTTTAAATATGATAAGTAAATTTAAAATTTAATATTGAAATTATAAAAACAAAAAGCTCTTTTAAGAGCTAGAAAATGCAAAAATAGTACTGAGAATTGTGGGCGGAGCAAGGCCGTCCAATCAGGGCGCAGCAAGAGACCAAGGATCAGGAAAAGTAAGGGAGAAAAATGAAGTTCGGGGAATAATCATTACGTTGAGAGGGAGCGTTCCTATTGGCCGAGCCAGGGGTTCGGCTAATAGGGTATAAGTAGTTTTAGAAAAATGGGTAGCCAATCAGAGGTAACTTGCGATACAACAGAGTTGGAACGCAATTTTCATGAATTGAAATTAAATGAAAATTGAAAAAGGGGAAAAATTAATCAAAATCTGGGTTGACCAAGACATCTCTTGGTCTTCTGACGGAAAAGTGAGAGAAATAATTTGGAATATTTTGAATAGATGGGTTGTTATGCCCATCTATATCATTAAAGAAATTAGTGGAAAGTTTGCGGATCGTTTGTCTAATAGTAGGGATTTTACATGCTGACCTAAGGTCAACGTTTCTCATGTACCAATGAGCATTTAGAATTTGCCTAATTATTACATTTTGGGAACTTTCAAGTAAATTAATGTTGGTTCTTGCTGCGTGTCCCCAGACCGGGGAGGCATAAGTTAGGAGGGGTTTTAGGATCAGAGTGTAGATAAGCAGTTTGTTACGTCTACTTAATTTAGACTTTCGACAGATAAGGGAAAAATAATTATGCGTTGCATTTTTAAATTTGGTTCTTATTTGTGTAATGTGTTGTCGGAAAGTGAGAGTTTTGTCAAGATATACACCAAGATACTTGGTGTACGGAGACCAGGGGATTCTTTGATTTTGAAGGGTAATTTCAGGGGGTGGGATCCTTTGGGAAAAGAATACTGCCTCTGTTTTTGCGGTGTTAAGTGCGATCTTCCAAACGGAGAACCATGTCTCAAGGTGAGCTAGGTGTATGTTGATATTGTTCACAAGCGTGTAAAGGTTTTTGTGTCTACTGAGTATTGCTGTATCGTCTGCATACATACATAACATTGTGTTAGTACTTTTTAGGATATCATTTACATATAAATTAAATAAGGTTGGCCCAAGGATTGACCCTTGAGCGACTCCTGCTTTGATGGGTCTAGTTTGAGAGAAAGTACGATTAATTTTGACAGAGAAAGATCTGTCGCTGATATAGGATTTTAAAATAAGTATTAGTGGGGTTGGAATTTTATAATTAATTAATTTGAAGAGCAGGCCAGTATGCCATACCCTGTCGAAAGCTTTTTGAATGTCTAGAAAAACTGCAGCTGTACATTGACCTTTGTTATTACCTTCCTTAATGAACTCCACAACGCGGAGTAGTTGATGGGTAGTGGAGAGACGAGGACGGAACCCGTGCTGCTCCGGGATCAGTATATTTTTACTGTCTAGGTAGTCGTTTAGTCTGGCTAGGATGACTTTTTCAGCCAGCTTAGAAAGAACAGGTAATAAAGAAATTGGTCGGTGCGATTCCGCAAGTCTGGGGTTTTTCCCAGGCTTTAGGATCGGTACTACAACTGCAGTTTTCCATGCATTTGGAAAATATCTAAGATTTAGCATATTATTTATTATGTTAGTAATTTTAAAAATAGTTAGGTAAGGGAGAAATTTAAGCATTTTATTAGTGATACCGTCTCTACCTGGACTCTTCCGAATTTTGATCTTTTTAATACAGGAAATAATTTCCGAGGGAAGAGCAGGGGGGAGAGGATCATTTTCACTAGTATGATTATTGAAGTATGCATCAACAGTGTTTGTGATGATCTCGTCTTTGTGTGGGTTCTGTATATCATTTAATTGAAATTGACTCTCTAGCGATTGAGCAATTACTTCTGTTTTTTGTGTGTCGCTGAGAGCAGTACCGTTAGGGCCGTTAAGGGCTGAGATCGGGGCGGCCTTCCTCCTGAAAGCTTTTGCAGTTCCCCAAAGGGAGCCGTCTTCAGCTTCCAGAGAGGTGAGGTGATCCTCCCATACCTGTTGTCTGTATAGATTTACTTTTCTTTTGATAGTGTTTTGAAGTCTGTTGAGTTCGGCTTTGTGTTGTGGGTGTCTGGTGAATTGCCAGAGTTTTCTGGCTTTGTTTCTCTCTTTGAAGAGGTGTTTTAGCTCACCCTGCACGAATGGTAGTTCCGAGTGGGACATTGGCTTTGAGGCTTTTTCGTGTGCGGTGAGAATCTCACAAGTGAGATCTCTGACTTGGGACTCTACCTCTTGGGTGGAGCTGGCCGTATGGAGGTAGAGATTTTCATTAGTTGCCAATGAATTTGTGAATTTGCTCCATGTAGTATTCAGTTGAGGTGGGGGGAGTTCGAATTTAGAAGTTCTTGGGAAGTGAAACTTAATCGGGTTATGGTCTGAGCTAAGCTCAGGGATGGAGTTTATGGTACAGGGCCAATTTAGGTTTTTGATTAGGGCATAGTCTATGATGGAGGCTGAGGCATATCCGAATCTTGTAGGGGTTGGTGGTGCTAAGACATCGATGCAATTTTTGACAATGTAATTAAATAACCTATTTCCTCTGGTGTCGCTGTATTGGCAACCCCACGAGGTGTGCTTTGCATTAAAATCTCCCACAAGAATAGTCTTTGGATTTAAATTAAAAATAGGGTCGAGGGCGTCATCTAGGTTTTTGAAATAGTTGTTGATCGGCGGGATGTAAAATGAACCTATGAGAATAGGTTCATGGTCTATGGGAGTAAGAATGATAAGTGTCGCCTCGACACCTGTAAGGAGGGGTGGGGTGGGAACATGGTAATGGGAGATACAGTTTTTAATTAGGAGCGCAGTTCCACCCCTGCCAGGGGCTGGGTGGGTCCTGTCGGTCCTATAATGAGCCTTGAGTGGGGACATGACTTAAACTTTCCTGAAGTAGAGGCTGGCATGCGATTGGCTGGGTGGAAAGGACTCGGGGTGACGTCACAGTCTTGGGCGAACCTCCTGGTTTCGGCAGTGAAGAAAATGATTTATTGATGCTGGAACTGAAATTTTGGTAGGTGGAGCCACTGTATGGATGGGTGAAGCAAGTGAGAATTAACTCTCTGTTTGGCTGCCCTGAGAAAAATTAAATATTAAAGAGGGGGGGGGAGGCCCTGGTGGGTGCAGCAGAAAGAATTTAAAAATAGAAAAGATATACTTAATAACAGATGAAATAAAACATATAAATTAAGCTATTATGGTTCACTCACTATTAGTGAATGAACAAGAAAAAAGATTAGGGGGGATTATATGAGTCAAGGAGAATTCTCCTTGGCCTCTTGATTTTATCATCCAGATTATAGTTTTGAATGTCAACAAGATTTAAATTATTGGTGAATGGAATATCGTTAAAGAATTTCCTGGCGAGATTTTGAATGTATGACTTAAAAGCAGGGATTTTTAAATCCCTATAAATTAATGAATTTCTAACATATCTGCCAGGTCTGACTATGGATCTGATGAGAGAATTTTGAGCTATTTCAAGAATTTTAATATTGGAATCTGCTGCATAGCCCCACACAGGAGCGGCGTAACTAAGTATGGGCCGCAAGACGGCAGTGTACAGAAGTACCTTATTTGAGATAGTCATTTCAGAATTCCGGTTAACTAGGGGGTAAATTAATCTAAGCGCGCACCGGAATTTATGTGAAGGAAGGAAGCGAATCTTGGCTTATATATATTTGAGCGGGAAATTACGAAGCCGAATCCTGGTTGATCAGACAAGTGTGATGGTGAATGAATCGGAGTCGTTTGGTGTGAAAGGAGCCTAACGCATGAGAGGAAAGACACAGGTTCATCCCTGTAAAGCAATACAACCACATCACGGACCAGGGACGTCTTATGACTTCATGAGACCCTGGGCCCCTACGAAAAAGTAGGCTATGGACCCCTACACAAATGTAAGCCCCGTGTTAGTCGGGAAACAATTGAAAACAAATATCACTTGTTCATAATGTCATATGAATTTTAGTCCATTGTAACATTTTACATTTTAAAACAAGTAAAATATAAAAAAAAAATTAAGTCAATTCCTTATTATGTCAACAAAGAAAAATTTTAGTTACTTTTTATTAAATATAAATATGTACATACATAAGATGAAATCACAATATTAAGTGGAATTTTTTTTTTCTTTCAATAGAGCGTTGCATAATTATTTAAATCACAATGTCTCTGGCACTAATCGAAAAGAATTACTGAACCTAAAAGTATACAAAAACACGAAGCTAAAGAATAGATGGATAAACTAAACTTAAATAAAATACTATAAACTAAAAGATATATATATATATATATATATATATTATATATATATTTAGTCACTATACAAAAACTAAAAGACTAGAAAATATATTAAAAATATTTAAAGTACTAAAAAAAATTTAATGAATATAAAATAATAACGTAAGCAAATTCGAAAGTTAGCTCACAACCACAAGGGTAAAACGATCAGTTGTCATTCATTATTTACTTGATCGTACGTTGATAATCACGTGATATTCGCCAAACGATCGCAGCGTCGTCTGGTGAGGAATCGACACCATTTAAAATTATGAAATAATGCAATAAATCTACAAGTTTATCGTTCGGCAGAAGCTAGAAAAATCAATGAATCTGCAAAAAATTAAAATCTTGGATTAAAACAGAAAATTAATATAATATAAATATAGTAAAATAAAACAAGAGTTACAATTCAAAATTATGAATTATTGTAGTAACAAAATCAGGTGCTTGTGAATTTCTGATACCATCTTAAACACGAGCTAACATTACAGCGAGTTATTTTTGACGATTCAATCAACCCACCTTGGTAATTTTCAAAGAGGAACCGAAATTTAACAGTAGCGCAGTTACTTTATGCGTTACATTTTTTTTATTGCCATTTCAAAATTTAAGTATTGCTTATCCACAGTAAGCGGTTTCTTTTATATGACTTTATTCATTCTAATTTGATTATTTTATCTCTGGGGCCAATAAGAAAAAAAGTTCTTTAATTTGAGCATAGTAACTGTATCTGTGATACGAGAACAAACGAGGAATAATCCCGCCTTTTTTAAAGTGTGGCTTACTATCTTTCTTTGTGTGGTGAAGGATTACGTTCAATTTTTTCCGTCTGTTATTCTTGAAAGAAAATGAATACTAACAATTCACTAGTTTATCAGTTCAAAATTTCTTTGCATCAAATTAAACCATATATTTGGCGTCGAATTCAAGTACCTGCGTCTTATACTTTCCGTCAACTTCATTTTGCTATTCAAGATTCAATGGGATGGAAAAGTGGTTTGCAGGATTATCATCTACATACCTTTACATTTAGATATTTTGGGTCTAAATGTGTAACTGAGGTAGGTCCACCCAGTGGTCGTAGTTTTGGTGGGTTTTTTCCCCGTAATAAAATCATACCTGAAAAAAAAGCGAAAATAGCTCAATTTTTTAAAGTTGGAAGAAAAGCCGTGTACACATATGATTTTGGTGATGACTGGGACCATGATGTAGTACTGGAAAAAATATTGCCTAAGGTTGAAGGTTGTACCTACCCAAGATGTATTAAAGGTAAAAGAGCTTGCCCACCAGAAGATTGTGGTGGATATGAAGGATATAATGAACATATTGCCATCATCAGGGATTCTAATCATCCTGAATATGAAAGTCATTGTGAATGGGTAACAAAGCAGAATGCTAGTCTGAACCCTGAAGAATTTGATTCTGCTGCAGTAAAGTTTTGTGAAGGAAAAATTAGAAAAGCCAAGGCTTTAAAAAAAACAAGCCTAAACGGTAAATGATTATATTAATTTTCTTGTCAGTCCATAAGTAATGTTTAGCATTTTTTGTATTTTCACACTACTTTATTAAAAGAAATGCTCATCGATACTCTATTCACTTTGAAAGTATCCATTTTTTTTTTTTAAATTTTTGGGAGAAAAAAATCCTGGAGAACTTTTATACAACATTTTTACATTTATTCAAGACATAAAATATTGCATTGTAGTGTAATCAATTTTATCAGAATTTCTTGGAACCTATCTGGTTAATTTTGTTTTTGTAATAAAGCTTATTCCTTTTATAAAATTCTTGCCGAAAAAAATATCAATGAATAAGCTGCAACTCTATTATTTAATTTTATATAATTTAACCAAAGTATGGTACTTTTTCACTTTTAATTATCTTCAGTGTAAAGAACTTAAGTTAATGATCTCTAAAAAGTTTCTTTTGTATTTTGTAAAACAATATACTTCTGTTTGAAAATAAATTCATAGTTATAATTCTTTGGAAATAAATATTTTATCATTTACTTCATTTAATTTAGGCTTTTTCAAGATGTTAAAATTAAAACAATGATTTTCTTAGAAATGTCAACCTAAAAAATCTAAACTTTTTTAAAAGGCATTTTATAATTCTGCTTTTGACATAAATGCATTTCTTAATCTTGAACATATTTATGAAAGCTTTTAAAATTAGTGAAATTTTGCTTTGTTTTTGTGTGTAATGTTACAAAAAAATTGCTAAAGTATTCTTTTATTTTAGGAATTACTAAATTTTAAAAGATACAAAATATGAGAATTGAATAGAAATTTATATAACTCTTACAGTATTTGTTGATAAAGTGCAATGTGATATGTATTATATATCTGTATATCTGCAATTTGAGCTTTGAAATAAAGATAGAAGAATGAGATTTTTAGACTTCTGTTGTAATACATCTTTTAACAAATTTAATTTAGCTAACAATTTCATATAAACATTATGTCCAAGTATTTTTCATTTTAACTTAGTTTCAAAAACCTTATTCAGAATTTGATAAATTACTACTAAATCAAACTTAAACAATTTTGTGTGGTGTCCAACTAATATTTTTAATTGCTTAATAAAATGAGCATTTAATTGAAGATTTCTTTCTCTTGCCTATATTTATCAAAAATATGTTTCAGAAAAAAGAGTAGTTACGACATATTATAAACGTTGTATATCATAAGAGTAAAAAAATTGGAAAACAAACAATATTTATTTTGAAAATTTCAAATTAAATTTTTGGTTAAATGAAAGAGATTTGCTGTAACTGTGCATGTCCTCTTGTTAATGAAGAAATATAAGAAAGTTTAAAAAATATATTGTTTAAGAAAAAAAGTTACAAATTTTTCCTTTGTACATGACACGGATAATTGATTAGATGTAGAACAGTTTCATTGAGTAATAATTTTATTAGATCTGCTTTTTTGCTATTTAAAATTTTATATTACAAAAGAGATGTTTGCGAGATTGTCATCGTTTACTTTGGAAGTGTTCTTGAAATGAACAACAACAAACAAACAACAGAAGAATTACTTAAAGAAACAGCATACAAAAGTCTAATTTAATAAGTATTTTACATCTATGTGAATGTAATGTTTTTGATTGCTGTAAACATTTCTAGAAATGGAATTGACATGATATCTTGCCTGTAATTGATACGGTTTTTACCCCAAATACATTTCAGGTGGATAAAGTGTTCATGATGGATATTATTATAAACACAATGACAACAATTTTGAACATATTTAATGCAGAATGGTTGAAATGGATAGAAAACGATAATTGATCCCCAAAATTTTGATGATTTGAATTTTAATCTTGGGTTGTATTGTGTATTTTCTGAACTCTTTACATGTCCTCTAGCTAAACAATCTTCATGTGACCAATTGGAAGAAAGGAATATTTTAGAAAGCTTGGAAGAAATGTACTGTACAAGTGTTATATCACGTAGTTTTGGTGCACAAAATTTGACAAAGGCAGAACAGATGTATAAGGTGAAGCAAGAGCATTTTTGGTGGGAGATATTGAACTACCCTTTTTAAATTCCTGACTTAGCACTAATTGATTTCCATCTCTTCGGACCTTTAAAGAAACTCTTGGGAAGTCACCATTACAGAACCAATGCTGAGATTCAGCAATTCATTCTGATGTGGTTGCAAAACTTCGACACTGATTTTTATGATTCTGGTTTCAGTGGTTTGGAGTTCCGATGGAAGAAATGCCTCTATAAGTGTGGCGACTATGTAGAGAAGTAACACTTATCAGTGACTACCTGCATGTTTACTCTGAATAGGTTTGCTACCTTTTTTGAAACCCCTAAGTATATTTAAACATAGTAATAGAACATTATTTAAAATAATCTATTGAAAATACTAAAATTTTTTTTATAAAGGACATAGCAAAAGATTAAAAATAACCTGTTTAAATCCTTTTTTTTTGTAAATTAGAATTCTGGTATTGAAAGAAAATTCTATCTTTAAGGGAGGAAACAAATAATCTTGATGTATATTCCAACTTTACTTTTAAAAGAAAGCATCAAGAATACTTTACACAAATGGTGTATGTGTAAACATTTCATGTTAAAATTTACAAGGAAATGTTCTAATGTACTTTAAATTACAAAATAATGAAAAAAACAAAAAACAAAGTGCTAATGTCACTAATAACTAAATTAAGCATAATAACAAGAAGAAAATAAATATTTTAAGTATATGAAAGAAGTGAGCAATGTTTCATGTTTGGTAGTAGGTGGCAAAGGCTGGTCCTAGCAAGTGCGTACCAGTTGTACTGGACGCTGGCAGCCAAAGCAAGGAGCCCAGGCCAAATTTCTATCAATCAAGCAAAATTTTTACGAACTTCTCAAAATAAAATAAAAAGTCGAATGGATATGCCAAATTTTAAATAGTTATTGAAAATCAAAATAAGTTCTGATAATATAGCATTGTGCTCAGTGAGTTGGTCTATTGTCCATTAATATCTACTCTTTACACACATCCTTTGGTAGCAAAATCCATGGCATATTTGGCAGTGCTGCAATAGAAAAAGTTGTCTTGCTTATCCATCGTCACTGCAGATCAGTGCTTAACAGACAATCTCAAACATGATTTTTGTGTAAGTAGCTTTATGAAAATATCTAATATGGTTAATATTACACAAAACACATAGGAGAGTTTAAATTCAATATGTATTTGAAGAAATTTAAAGTTTTCATGTTAATAATAACCTTACAATTTAGAAAAAAAATAGAGGAAAGAAGTGGTTTTTGCACTTTTATTTAAAATATTTTACTCTCGTTCAAGTAAATGAGTTTTAGTCAAAATATGAAAAATTCTGTAGATGGTGGTATGTTAGGTTTTGCATGCAGCTGGCTGACACTCTAGGGTCGGTCCTGGGAGGTGGCTTAAGTTAGGGTGATTTTTGCCGAGAAAATATCTGTTGGAACTTTTTTACTTGCAAATATGTAAGTAAAAAAAACAAAGATTAATTGGGAAGTAGAATTTTGATCAAGTTATATTTTAACTATTGTTAACATTTGTCTCTCCTCCGTTCCCCCAAAAGAAACATTTTAAGAGCGAATTGCTGGTTAGGGTTTGTACCCTTACAAAAACATTCATTAATTTCTATAGTGTATAATGAAAAAAATTATATCATAATATATATGGAACTCAATTTATAGCCAATGTAAAGAAATAATACTTTTAAAATATTGATATTAGTTACAGTGTATGCCAGTATTAAATCTTTCATTCCAGAAAAGTAATTACATATTTCTTTTTGTACTGTTGTAAAAAAAAAGTATTATTGCTAGTATATTAGTGTTCTAATTGTTGTGAATGTTCAAAACATCCTTTGAAAATCAAATAGTAACAAAATTGACATAAAAATACTTGATTATATACAACTACTAATGTGAGTGGAATAAATGTAAATATACTCTGGTGTTTTCGTAGAAAGTTTTTTACTCTTGCTTAAAAAATATCAGCACTAAATAAAAAATATTTTGATGAGATAAAATATGAACACACTAATATAATAAAGGGATTAAAAATATTATATACTTTTATACAATATTCTGAATATTATAACATACAAATAATGCTCCAAAATAGCTATTAATCTATTTTTTACTTTATAGCCATATGTATATTGTATCCGAGTCCACTTTCTAAAAATATTTCCAGAAATTTCTTTGACAATATAATGATAGTAATATTAATTTTTAGTTAAAACTTATAAAATAACATTCACATTTATTGAAAAATATTCTTTCTCTCATTATTGTAAATATTCTCATTTTTATTTCTGTCTCATAAAAAATATCTTTTTATGAAAATCTCAAATTCACTATTATAAGATACATCATATTTAACTTCTTTTTAATGCATCTCTCTGTGTTGAATCTAATGTTCAGAGATGCAAATAAGCGATATACAAATAAAACAAAGCTAGTTTATCTTAATGTTTCAAGACATCAACCAAAATCATGATGATAGTTCTCTTCTATCCATTGTACATTTTCCACAAAATGAACTTCAGGTTGGAACATTGATTTAAACAAATTTGAGAAAAATAAATTTGAACATGTGGTCATCATATCTAAAACGAACAGTTTCAAAACAAAAGAATAAAGTTAAATGAAAACATGTTGCATGTGAATAAAACAACAAGAAAAGTACCGAGAAGAAAAAAAATAATGTGCAATGTAGCTTTGTGTTTCTCTGTAAAAAAAATATTACGAAACATATTTTTATAGATTCACATCACATTAATTCTCTTCATCTTAAGATTTATTTCATCCCTGTTTTTTCTGTATTAATGTTTTTTCCTTTTTTATTTTGGGTGCTCGGATAATTTAATTTAAAATATTTTAAACACGTGAATGTAGTAGTACAGTTGTACGTCACTAGATGGCTGCACCAATGTATTAAACAACAAGTAAAATTTTATTTTTAAATAAAAGTAATTAAATCATTGCCAAAGAGGTGCACAAGTACACACACAGTATGAATAGAATTTAATGTATAGTTATAAAATCTGTAAATAAAAAACATTTGTAATTTTTTACTTATGTGTAATTATATATGCATATCGAATTTTTGTACGCTTTACTGATTTCATAGCCATTAATTTACTCAATTAACGCAACCTTGAAGCACTAAGACTCATAATTAGAATCTACAATAATTGGGAATAATGAACTTATAAAGTGGATTTCCTTCCTGATTGGGGATCTCAACACAGTGTAGACCTGAATAAGGGTTTTGAAATACTTTTTACATTAAATAAGTCACCAGCCTTAAAATCTTTTGTCATATTTTATTTACTTGATACTATTTTTTGTTGTTGCTAGCTTTCTTGTTTCTATAAGAGGCGTATATTGAATTTTCGGTTCAAATTTCAGAAGATAAATTATCATACATTAAATAGGTTTCAATGCCACTTTTCAAGCAGGCTGTAATATCTAGTTTGATTTATACGTACAATTTTTTCCATTTGCTCTTGTAGTCATTAAGAAATGGTTAATACCGTCTTTTCTCAACTCTAAGCCGCACACTAAATTCTCAATAAGTTTTTGTAGAAAAGGAAAAATAATGTATATAAAATGGTTTATCGATATCCAATTTTATGAAATTAAACTAAATTTAAAATGAGGACTAATAAGAAGTGAATAGTTAATTATTTTACCAGTATTTTAAATACTTACATGAACCTGTAATTGCCCCATCCAATGAATTTTTTTATTCGATTATAAGCCGCACTCAGGGCCGTTTTTAACTCATGCGCCCTAGGCACTTCCTATTTCCAGAGAACTCCCTTCCTTCAGTTCTTACCTTGTTAGTTTTTGTTCAGGAGAGATTATCTCTAAACCCTTTTAGACTTTTCTTTTTCTTTGTTTTTGCTGTTTGGATAGTCTTTTCATTATTCACCCTGTCCTGGATTGCAACCGTAATGAGAATATTGGCATGCTTTAGCCACTCTTGTTCATTTCTTACCTTACGATATGACGGACCACCCACCCTCCCCTTTTGAAAATTAGTACAATAAATAAATCAAATCGCTTACAATTACTGCTTAGAGCATACATTATTGTATGAACTGTGTGTGTTTTCAACTTGTAATCATAATTTTCATCGCTTTGGTATATTTTACTTTAAGACCAGAGACGTAGCTACCGCCATATCAGCCGTATCAATGATATGGGGACCCCAAGCTTCAGGGGCCCCAATATGTGTACCACTAACAGGGCTTTCATTTCTGAAAAAGAGCTCCGAAAAGTGAGTGAGTGAATATTAACGTCGCACTGTTCACCTAAACGGGGGCTTTTGGCGACGGACCACGTAATTTTGAACCATGGTCAAGTGACGTGGACGACACCCGAGCTGGTACCCCCTCTCCTAACTACCACACCAACGGGAGGACGTTTGAGCTCTTGACAGATTTGACGTGTATCGCTGCCTTACACGGCGGGTCTTTAGTGGTACTGGGCTCGAACTCGTGACAAGGACAGCCACGATCCAATACCTTGACCACTCGGCTACCGCGGCCACAAAAGGACCCCGAAAGACTTGTGATACGGGGCCCATTCAGAACTAGCTACGCCAGTGCTAAAGACATCCTTCTTCTTTGTTGAATCACTGTCGTACTTGTACAAACAAAGATTTCTTTTTTGAGCTTTGCTCACCAGCAAATTCATTAATGACATTATTATCAATTTAAATTGTAATATTTTGAGTGTGAACATCAAACTGTTAAACTTTTTTTTTGCCGCAGTAAAACACATTGCAGTCTGTACTCTCTGAAGGGCAGAAATGCTTCTCTCATGACTCACTAAGCGGTGGTATGTTCGCTGCAATTTTAATTTTCTCTCTTTTTTTCGCTCTAAAATCTTTTGTGCCCGAGGCACGTGCCTAAGCAGAAAAGTGGCCTGGGCCGCTCCCAATTTTCAGCAGCTTTGACATCGGAAAAAAAGTGCGGTTTAGATTCGAGTAACTGAGAGACGTTATGTCTTAAATGTCTTAAGTTTCAAGAGATAAAAACTGAATTCCTATCAAAATTCTTTTCGCTTACAGATACAATCACTCAAAAAAGTATTGGGACATTTGACATGCATAACTGCAAAGCCATTTATAAAAATATTTATCACATTAAAATAAAAATGAATTAAGTAATATTTGGTGTACAGAAGTGGTCTTCAAATTTTTTCAACTCATGGAACTCCTAGAACTTGAAGGTGCTTTCGTGGAACCCCTAGAACTGGAGTGTTTTTGAGGATCCCCATTCCATACACGTACTTCGAAGAATGAATATAATCTCAAAATAATATTTAAAGTAGATTAACATGTTAGAGTCACTTTATGTAAAGGCAATTTTAAAAAAAAGTATTGCATTAATTTTATTAAAAAATTCTAATACATTTTTTAATATAATTTACTCATTAATAACATTAATTTGTGATCCAAGTGTCACCTACCTATCCATGTATTATATTTAGTAACAAGCTGGTATACCCGTTCTTCGCACGGGTGAATTTAAAAATTAAACTATACAGACTGAAGGATAAAGAAGTTTTTAATGAGTTAATTTTACGTGAATTGTAAATTAAACAAACAAACAAAAGCTTTTTGCATATCTCAGCTGAACAAAAAAAAAAAACCATGTTCGCTAAATTTTTAAGTCTTAAGATATAATTAGCTGAATTTTTTTTATTATATTTATGACGCCCCGTAACTTTCTTGTGGGTCGATTTTTTAAAACACCTACCTGCTCAGCAAAAGTAACACATTGTTACAAATTTTGTGTAATAAACGCTTAAAATGGTGTAAATAATTTGTATCTGGGGATGTGTAATACGTTAATATTACTTTCTGATGCATTTATTTTATGTTAAATAGCTGTTACCCGCGACTTCGTCCACGTGGAATTTAACAAAAAAGTGTTTATTCACTTCGCACGGTTAACGAAAACTTAATAATTATGTATTCTACGTAAAGAAATACCTATGCTATAAATATAATGTAATTCTTCTACTTTGTGAATCTATGTTTTCTTTTATTTTTTTTCTTTCGTTTTTTGTTGAGCAAGGGGTGAAAGGGACGCATGACCTTTGACACTGTCGATAGGGGTGAGGATTAAAATCATTAGGATCAAAATAGGTCTAAGTAGCAGTTGGGTGAAACGCGAACACAAAGGAAGGGGGTGAAAGAGACGCATGACCTTTGACAATGCAGTTAAGGATTGTAAAATCATTAGGATCAAATGACATGAACAGGAAATGTCGCGCGAGTGGCAGCAACCTATTCAAACAGAAAAGTTTGATATAACTGCTAGAAATCGTTGAGACAGAAGGCTCGCGAAATAAAATAATCCCTATTTGAATCTGATATTGCTCACTATTTCATTGAGTTTAATTTTATATTCTCGGAACCCTAATTTTTTTTTCTAAAATAAAAGTAGCCTAAGTTACTCCTTATAACATTAGCTATCTCCCAGTGAAAGTTCCGTCGAAATTGGTCCAGCCGTTTCAGAGATTAGCCGAAACAGACAGACAAAAATTTTAAAAATTGATTTTTTCATATAAGTACCGTATAGACTTTTAAATGTATTTTGTAACAAGCTGTTAAATTTAAATTACAAACAGACACTTCATTTTTATTTATATGTATAGATTGGGATATGTACTTGCGCTTTTTCACACAGCGTCGATGGCTAGGTCAATTGAGGTTAAATGCAATCGCATTACCTATTCTGAGTTTAATTTGTTTTTATACTTTGTTTTTGTAGCCACTTACGCGATGAAATATATTTCACTTAAATACAATGTTCTGAATGGCATTAAAAATTTTATAGCTGTGTGAGAAATTCCGTGTATTTTGCACTAGAGAGAATTTTCAGCCTAAAATTTAGAGAATGTATTCTTGCTTAAGTTTATATTTTAACATCAACTCTGTTGCTATGTTGTTCCCTTTCGTTCATTATAGGTGTAGTTTTCCACAAATGTAAAAAAGTGCATTTTTCATTAGAAAACTATTTAGTTTTGCTTGACATTGTGCTAACTAACAAGTATAAAATCATTCCTTGGAACCCGAGATATAGTAAGCAACAAAATATTAATAATCTAGTAGGAAGTATATATATAAAGAGTTTTAATATTCTTTTATTATATTATGATAAAAGTTTAGAAAGTGTTGCAAAATAAAATTTTCAGTTTTAATGAATAGGGAGTTATATAGATACTTGTAACTATACAAACTTCATAGAGAACGTTAATCCATTTTGCATATATATTTATTTCTCTTCGATTTTTTTTTTATTGTGACTCGTGGAATCCTTGGGTATGCCATGTGGAACCCGAGAGTTCCGTGGAACACAGTCTGAAGACCTCTGGTGTAGAGTATATAAGGAAACTTTTATTAGTATTATAGAATTAAAATTTGATCTAGCCTTTTCAAATATAATTCAAAGGCACAATGGAGTCAAAAAAAGTATTGGGACACTTTTGAAATGAGAAATTTAACAAATATACAGCGCATCAATAGAATTTAATTTCGCCCCATTAAATAGTTTAAACAAACGTTTCAACAGATAAGATTATTTATACAAAAAATGGCGAGAAACACAGATATATCGGTTGGTGTGCGAAATCTCGTAATAAGTCATTGGAAAGAGGAGAAATAACTTCGCTGCATAGCAAAAATCTTGAAATTAAGCCAGTCTGTTGTGTTTTTAACATCATTGAGAAAGGTTCAAGAAAACAAATAGTGTTGAAAAGAAGCAAAGATCAGGGCGTTCAAAGATAATGAACGTGAAGAGAGGTGAATTGTGAGACAAGTACACATTAATCCAAGAACTAATGCAGTAAAAATGACTTTGCAATGTAAAAGTAGGTTCGGAAAATCAGTAAATACTGGAACTGTCAGAAATGCTTGAAGAAAACATAAGTATCATGGCAGAGTACTTCAAAGAAAACCCTACACCAGCAAAGGAAATAAACAAGCTAGGTTGGCATTTGCTAATATGTATGCAAGGCAGCCAGCAGAATATTGGGAAAATGTAATTTTTGTTGATGGAAGCGAATGTAACATTTTCGGATCGGATGGCAAGCAAAACGTTTGGCGGAAATCCTATTCAGCAATGCATGCCAAAAATGTACGGCTAACTGCCGAATATGGAAGGGGTAGCCAAATTGTCTGGGCCCGCATGGCAAGCTCTGGTGTCGGGAACTTGCATTTTATTGATGATATAATGAATAAATATGTCTATCTTGACATTCTCAAGCGAAATTTAAAGCTAAGTCCTAGCAAGATGGGAATTTCAGAATATTTTAAACTGTACCAAGATAATGAATTGAAACATACCGTAGATACTTGCAAGTTATGGGTCCTCTACCACTGTCCTTGTGTTATTAAGACTCCTGCACAAAGTCCAGAACTTAATCTCATTGAACGTGCGTGGGATTATTTGCAGAAAAACTATATGAGCACCAAATTTGTAACAAGCAAGATTTCAGAAAATATGTGGTCGAAGAGTGGACCAAAATCGATAGATGGTTTTGCAAAAAATTGATCCAATCTATTACAAATAGACTTCGAGAGGTCATAAAAAGCAATGGCGGCACAACGCGAAATATTAGTTTTCTAAGTTTGAATTGGTTTCTTAATTTATAGGGAAGTGTCTCAATACTTTTTTGAGCGCACGTGTTTTAACTCGATTTCTTTTTTCAATTTTAA
>BMAV01014942.1:40217-50302 GCA_019973955.1 Trichonephila inaurata madagascariensis
GCTTCAGTTACAATCGTGTTTAAATCAGTACTTTTTTGAAACCATTTTAAGCATCTAAAAACTCATTCCCACCAAGGCATTAAACAGATCAGTGAAGATATTACCAGTAGAAGCCTTTGAGTGAGGATGCTAAGGTCTTAGAGGGAATTATTGCCTTGATGCGTATGAGCCTTTATTTTTAGCTGGTACCTCATTCTAATCTGACAGTATCTGTATATGAATTGATTGTCTCATTTCTATCCAATACAACTACGCAAGCCACCCAGATGGGATAGTGGGTAGTGAATCCTGGAGAAGGCATGGATGTTTATAATTACATAGTGACTGTAAGGAATGGGAGCACTCTAAAAATATTCGACGAACTGAAAGTCCTATCGAGAGATTGGCTGTAGTGAAAGAAGGATGGGAGACCTCTGGACCACCTCCGGGTTGTTCTCCCTCGAAATTGGTGCGGGAACGAAGCGAAATCGTGCTGTTACCTGCATGGGGCTCAAAGCTGCCACCCAAACGACAGATGTAATTTAGCTTTCTTTGCCACGATGAATTTCGTGGGCCTTGATCTGATGTTACTGTCGACGGGGTCGGATAAGTAACAATAACACAATCACGTGAGGATTTTAGCCAGAATTTGTACGCAATAATCATTATTATCCTGTATAGAAATCTTAAGGAGACTTTACAGATTCCCCTAGCACAAACTCCCCAATTTAAGAAAACGGGTTTGATCCCTTTGTAGTGAACAAAGCCTCTATATTAATGCTGTTGTATTAATTGTTTATTAAAGTCGCACAATAAAGCAACATCACAGTTATTGGCGATGAACCTTTCAATATTTAACCACGATCTTTAGACGAGAATGATTCTTAAGCTGGTTCCGCGTTCCTATCTTTTACACCATACCAATATGAGAAATGGGAAATTCGAGAAATTTAACGTCCATCAGTCCTATTTATACTGGTTTTTAGTGGTACCAAGACTTGAACCATGGACTCGACGGAAACAACGTTAGTCACGAGTTCGTCACCATGACTACTAAGCTACCGGGCCGATTAATGCTAATGTGTCTGGAACATTTCCTTTCTTCTTTCTCTGTAACCGTAGAAGGAAATTTTTGTGAGCAAATAATTTTTCTTTTATGGATAATCACTTTTGTTATGCTATATCCCGTAAAAACCATAAACTGTACCTGGTTTTCTCTTAACTTTGGAATATTTTTTTATTCGTGTTTTAACTAGTATTTTTTAAAGAGGAAATATATTCCTTAACTTTTTGCAATTCAAAGGACTACTTTACTACGATATATTTTTAAGAATCAATGGGGACATTGCAGGTAATCTTTTATGAATAAGGTATAACTGTTATTAATTTCCTGCTCGCAGATAATGGAATTGCATCAAATGTGTAGTTGCTTAAATTAAACATTGGGAGTAATTTTTTTCGCGATAATCTTACATAAAAACATAAACTTGACCATTAAATATAAACTACTGTAGAACATTGATTTTTTTGAAGAGTTAGCATTTATATCAAATTAATTTCATCAAGTTTAATTTTAATGGGTGCTAATTTGATATCGGGGGTAGTAGTGCCAAGTTGTTGTTTATGTTCGCCAAGATGGGCGATAATATTTCAATATGGTTACCTTAATATTTTTATCATCTGTCGATGTGGTTGCCATGGGGATAACGTATATTAGAAATAACTTTTATTCATTTTTTCCCGCTGTAGCCCTTTAAATTTCAGACGATTTCTTCAAAAATTTAACCATTTTCAGTATAAGTTTTCTTTGATTTGCGTCTTCTGTATAATTCTGGGCTATTTTCGAATATGGATATTTCTAAAATGAGTGAGTAAAAGAATATTTTTTTCTTAAAAGAATAAGTGTTGTGCTTTTAATTATCGCTATAAATCATTTATTTTCGTTTTAAAAATGTTTTCTTTTACGTTCTTTGTTCGATGAAATTCGTTGAAGGAACTTACAGTGCAAGTTTCATATTGCACGCTTTCACTACTTTGTAATTGATATTCTAAATTAATTTTAACATACATTATGTAATTATTTTATTCATAATGAAAAAAAATGCAATTATTAGTATGTTAATAATCATATAATATTCGTTACTTATAATTGTTTCTTTTAGCATTTATTTATAAATATTACTACATACTTCGTTATTTATTTATAATTAATATTTTTATTTATTTATAATTATTATTTAATTATAATTATCTTATTCATTTATAACTATTTTTGTTGTTCATTTATAGCTATTCTTATGTTATTTATTTATAGTTCTGTATTTCGAGTTCTCTTATGCATTATTTTTATTTTTTTACAATTCGACGATCATTCTTAATAATTACTATTTAATTATATTATGATTATTGTTTCTAATAACCGGTATATAATCGTACTATATGAATATTACATAAAATTACGATAAAATATGAGCTTATTATATGCTGCTTATTATATGCTATTATTAGTACATGTTACTTTTTATTACATATTAATCATTATTTATTGATTGATCTAGGTTATTCTTAATCTCTTCCTATATCCTTTATTTGAAATACATTTAAATCATTTCAAAACAATTCTTTAAAATTGTGTATCATCAAACTACCGCTAAACCGCCATATTGGATTTCAGTCCAGCAGCAAGAAACGCTGCTTGGTGTGATCCTTATCACGCCAAATAGCACTTGGCGCTATTACCCCCGTTACCAAATTAGTTCCTTTTAATGTATTAAGGTTATGAAAATAATTTTTTAAAATAAATTTCATTGACACTTACGTATTATACCGTCGAGCTATTTCGTCAAATCCAAAAAAAAAAATTGCCAAATATTGAGATATGCATCAAACAGTGGGAATCATTCCCACGCATGTTCGAACGTAAAAATGACAGCATTTGGCAACATTTTCTGAATTGGCGACATCTTTTGATTTGGCAAAATTCGTTGATGGTATAATACGAAAGTATCATTTCTTTTGATATACATTGTTTATTGATAAAATATATTGTTCTATATAATTTCTAATGGATAACTAACATTTAAGATAACACTAGCGGAACTAAGCAGATTGGTTATTGAAGATTTATTTGCAGTATTTCACGTAAGAAACATTTGAGAACAGAAAAGCACTTAGGAAAAAATCCTATATGTATTTGTCGCCAAATCGTGCCAATCCATTCAAATGCTAAACTAGCTCTAACGAAAATTTAACTTTACTCAAATCATATTATAAGTGTGCAAATACTTGTGCGTTTCAAAGGCCTTTAACACTACGTTCGTTTTAATATATTAATAGTGCATCGAAATTGAGCTTCAGAATAAATAGTTAACAGAATTCTATTTATTCATTCTCAGACCTTTGAAAATTGTCGGATATAGATGAACCATATTGCGATAGTTATTTTGTAAGAATATAGCCGTATTAATGCCAGTTATTCGAATGAGATACACACAAGGATGTTCAAACAGTTTAGCTAAACTTTAAATTTCATATAATATTCTACTGCAATTCCTTTCCGCGGTATTAGTGATAGTGGCGTAACGGAGAATATTAGCCCCCCCCCCCTGCAAAGTCGGGTTTTGGATCTCAACCTGGATCTTACAAAGTATTACCAAACCATAACATAACATAGGCGTTGGTCCCATTAGAATCGTAGCCCCACCCCCTCTCGACCTCTGAGGTAGAGAGGGTGTACGTTACATCACTGATTAATGATGCAGCAAAATTGAAAATTTCGGCATATTATTCTAGAACTAGAGGGTTTTCAACTTTTTTGTAGTTCTCTCCAAATTCAGTTTTATCTAACGGTTGATGGCAGGGCTGCTTTTCCGCTTAGGCACACTAGGCACGTGTCTAGGGAGCAAAAAAAATGAAGGGCGAAAAAAGAGAAAGTATTACAGTGAACGAACCACCACTTAGCGAGTCGTAAGCCTGAAATTAGATCTACTGTGCAAAAAAGGAAAGCTTAAAGGTTTGACGTTGCTTTGCACTGAAAGTGATATTACAGTGGAAGTTGATTACAATGATGTCATTAATGATTTCGCAATGTTCAAACTTCGAAGAAAGCCTTTGTTGTACAAATACAATGATAGTGATTCAACAAAGAATAACGAAGTCTAAAAGTAAAAGATAGTAAAGCAATAAGTGATGAAAAAAAGATAATTAACAAGTTGAAAACAGTTCATACAGTAATGTATACTCGACAGAACAGGTTTATCCATTGGGCGCTTGGGACGGGCACTCAGGACCCCGGATAAGCTGGACCTAACCAGATTTTCCTTGGATCGACTAGTGCCAAGGAAAGCTAAAATCTTTTTTTTTTGATAATTTGAGATTTTTACATTTTCAAATTGTATAGATTTTGACCTTTCTAAAAATACCTTACTTTAAGCTCTAGGATATTTAGAAGCCCTTAAAACCTATTTTTAAATAATCAATTTTCTTTCAATAAAACGTTCTATTTTCGTCATAGAGAATTGAATGAATTTTAACCATAGCATACAATTAAAAAAAAAAAATACAATTCAATGGAAGAAACAAGAAAAAATGGGAATCTTTATTTCAGTATGTGAAATCCACATTAGAGTTTAAAAAATAGTATTTTATATACAGAAATATTACGGCAGCACAGGAAATGAGTTCTTGTTTAGTTCATGATTACTTCTGGAGTCTATTATTAATTTTAGTTTCAGGATTTTCCTTTTATTATGATTCGAATTCATTCCACTCTGTTCAAAACAGAATGTTTATTAATGGAAATAACTTGTGAAATCATTTTAGTCTTAAAATTCAGTGCAATCTTTCCAAAACCATATCATTTTTTCGTGTTTGTAAACAGTTTTCCGTTGTTGCAAAACTGCAGTTTTGAAGGTTAGTGTTTCATTTTAAAAAAACGTACTGTGAAATCAGGATTAGTGCTGTAGTGTACGCTCATAATATCGAATGTTGATCTTTACGCCTTTTTGGCTGCTAGAACATCCTATTGTATTTCATTGGTCGGAAGAAATGTCTTCTGGCATTTCTTCTGTCTTCCCATAATTCCTCTTTGACGAAAGGAATATTCCAAGTTTTTTTTACAGTTGTGTTGAAATAAAATTTACTTTTGACAATCATGCTATATTATTTTACCCATCATCACACAATTGTTAACTTCCCTCGGTATTTAATGCATCTCTTTTTTAATATTTGAAATAAAATTGAAGATCGGTAAAAGTGTGAAGGAAATCTCTTTGCATCGTCAAGTCAAAGTATTGCATGTACTCGCATTTAAATATCCGCGACATGTGGACTTTTTCCATTTCAAGAAAGCTCTTGCAAGTATGTTTCAGAAGCTCGGTAGGATATTTTGTCCATATTTACCATAAAAAAAATCAAGAATTGTACGTTGCTTCCAATCGCACTGTTTTTTACTCATAAAATATTAATTATTGTTTGTTAGGAACCATTCAGACTTAAAACTATTTTGATTAAAAAAATGTCTTTTTATTGCCAAAATAGAGTTCAATATCTGCTTTTGTCAATATTTTCTATAAGGTTATATTAAAAAGTATGGGTTTTCAGGTATATTACAATTTCGAAAATATTAATGAGATTTAATAACACTCTCTCTAAAAATCTTATATTGTATTCAAATTTTTTTTCTTTTTTTTTGCGAAAACCATTTTTCTATTTCTTTTCAAAATCCTTTTCTTGTCATATACGTCTATTGCAGATTATAAATATACAGGTTACTCCATTTCAGTTTCATCTTTCTGAATGAAAAAGAGGAACTTTTTAAAAAGTTATTACTGGAAAGGTCAATTAATTTGTGAAATAGTGTAGGTGAAAAGGTCTTATTAGAAGTTCCAACAACAGTTGATAAATCTAAAATTTCGCAAGAAGGAACAGCTGATAGGATAAAGCAGTTTGTGAATCTAAACAGACACTAAAGAGCAGCACTGTAATTACACTTGGTGTCCAGGCAGAGACTGATGTGACTTAACTTGTAGTCCAAACAGACAATGAAAAGCAGCGACTGATATGACAGTGGTTTTCTTAGATCCATGATTTTTAATTTAGTGAGAGGCTCTCATTAAGTTGACAGCAAAGAAGTTCAACGTTTATTTTCAATATAATTTTAAAAAACAATTTTCTACAAAATCGCTTTTTAATTTTCTACAGCGCATTCCGCTCGCTCGTCTCGTTTCATGTCGGTAAAGTTTGCTTTCAACAGTTCTCGTTTTATGTCTGGTCAGTTTGCTTTCAACAGTTTGTTTTTATAGCGGAAACTAGAGGATGCAACAATGGCCAAACTTGTAGTCCAAACAGCCACTAAAGAGCAACACTGTATGTTCACTTGATGGTGTCCAGGCAGCGACTGATACGACTAAACTTGTAGTCCAAACAACTATTGAAGAGAAGCGACTGATGCGACTAAACTTGTAGTACAAACAGCTACTGAAGAGCAGCGCTGTAAGTACTCTTAATGGTTTTCTGGCAGCGACTGATACAACTAAACTTGTAGTCCAAACAGCTACTGAAGAGCAGCTCTGTAAGTACACTTGATGGTGTCCAGGCAGTGACTGGTGACTAAACTTGTAGTTCAAACCGCCACTGACGTAACATGTTATGCAAATAAATGCTGATATGACTAGTGCATGGCTACAGCAGTTGGTTGGCTAAATTCTGCGTCCAAACAGCATCTTGAGAATTCGAATGAAAAGAACTCATCCGCCTGGCATTCTAAAAAGAAAACATTTTATTAAATAGATATTTTTTTTTAATTCGTATGTATACAAAAATGAGGAATTGAATCAATGCGTTGTGATATAAATTAAAATTATAGAGCTTCACACAAAAAGTAACTCTTGAAATTTAATTTAGCCTGAAAAATGTAAAGGAAACGCTATGAACTTAATGTGCAGTTTTAATATTTTTGAGAAATCCATGATTTTACTCATACTAGAAATGCTTTTATTTATTTATTTATTACTCATATTCTGTTTTTATAGGTTCTTTCCTATTTAAATAAAATCTCCATTCATTTTGTAACATTATTATTGTTATGCTTTAAAGTTTTTTACATATACTTTTAAAATACTTTTACTATTTCATTGTGTAAATTTTGGCAAAAATAGATGTCCACGAATATTTTATTATATTCCGATATTAATAGTTTCAGAGTCGTGTATTCATTTCATTAGCTAACAGTAAAAATTCTGAATTAATTTTAGATGTGTTCTTTACTTGCATGTTCGATGGTATCTTTTTGCTTGGCCAATGTTATCAGGAGAGGGGAGGGGGGTTGCCCACCTAAAATAGGTGAGGGGGGGGGTTGCTCATTGGTGTCCAGGGTGCTGCTCCTCACCTAAACTCCTATTTTGTGCACGGTGATGCGGTGGCATCGAGGTTCGGTAGTCAGTCAAACTGCAGAAAGAAAAAAAAATAGTTATTTTCAAGTAAAAAGTTTAATAAAAATCATCCAAAGAATGATAACAAATAAATTAGAATTAAATAAAAGGAGGTAAAGAAGAATCAAACGTTTTGTGACCAGAGAAGTTTAAAATTTTCCTGATATTAAAAATAATTCCTTTGTTTCATTTTTCATTTGATTAGCGATGTGTGAAATAGTGATATAAAATCGTAGATATTTATTCTGAATGACAATTTTTTATATTTATATTTTAAGGCATGTGACATTTTGCTTAGATAAATATGATCTCATTTTGGATACGACTTTACTTTTTTCTTTCACTTTCGAATGTAAAAAGACAAATGTCAGGTATTATTGCAGGTATTTGAACGCGACCGGTCGAAAAATACAATTTCGTACTTAATACTTAAAAACAAAATTTTATAAGTTAGGGTCGTGCGCATTTAGTTTTTGATTTAAGACAACGCTCGAAAGATAACTATTAAGTTCCGAAAATGGGGCGGGGGAGTGAAATAAGACAGAGAAAAGAGAAAGATTTTCACTTGTGTGACGGGGGTGGAAAATGACGAAATGTCCAAATCTGCTGAATCAGTATCCTTAAATGATTGCTAAAATGATCCTCAATTCTAATTTTTTTAAATTAATTTAATTTTCTAATTTCCGAAACTTTTTCTTTTCGTTTTCCTCATGCCTTATTATGACTGTTAAATCAAAAATTAACATAATTTTCTAAATTTTTCTGTTAGAAATCATCACTATTGTGTGTCTTTTAGAACCCCACTCCTCCTCTTGAGCCCTTAACGTAAAAAAGAACGATTGAAATCTGATAGAAAAACGATGAATATTTTACTTACAGAAATCACGTGGGCTCCATTTTGACTTCCTCGGAAGTGGATCCACGTTCATCCTCGAATTCCTTGTAGGAAATGAATGAAACACGAAAGCCCCTGAAAATAAATAAGTTATTTTTGTCAAAGTTTTGTACTAATAAAAGGCTCTATTTTGTAGTTCTCATTTCTACTAGATCTATCTATATTGCCTATAAATGTTTCATTTATTAACTTTAAAATCCTGTATGTAATTACAGCGTCACAGCTTTTAATTTCCTTTCCATTCTTTAGAATATCTTAAAAGATGCAATATTTTCCATTCTTTTTTCTTTTCTATCCTAATTTTTAGGACAAAGAGCTTCAAATTCGTCCATGGAAGTAGTAATTCTAATTATAAAATTCCTCTGAGTTATACAAATTTAATGGTCATCGCATTCGATCACAACAATAAGAATTTTTATTTTATTTCACTAATTATTTTTGTGCAACATTCAATTCTTAAAACATTATCATGAGCGTTACTAAACATTTTAATTTACGTTCCTTAATTTCTTTTCCTAATTTGTCTATTAACACATTTTTTCAATTCCTACTATTAGCTCACACTCTCTATATATTTATCTTGGTTGAATTTTCAATCGTTAATAAAATAAATTTTAAAGCGCTCCATTGAGCTGAAATTTTATATATATGATTAGTTTGGATGACAATACAACAATTTAGTTATAATTAATAAATTAATTGATTAAAACTAATTATTTAAAGAATTACAAATATATACAGCCACGTTGGCAACTTAGCGACCATTTTGGCGACTTGTGTCAAAACTTGAAAAAGTTTTTTTCTCACGGTTTAAAGCATTCAGTTGAACTGAAATTTTATATACACGATTGTTTTGGATGACAATACGATACTTTAATGATAATTAATAAAAAATTAATCACCCCTTAATGTTGTGATGATTTTGTCATATGTATAAACATATTTATATGAATTGTAACTATTTCATAAAAAGTAGCTAAAATAAAATTCTCTGTTGATCTAAGTAGGAGTTGTGGATTAAAATTTTTTTTATATATATTACTTGTTTTTAGAATAAGTCCGTGGTTTAAACATCAATTTAAACTTTTTTAATGAAGTGATTTTTTTTATTCTATTTAAAAATGCTCAGAACAATTTTCGCAATATTATGGTAATTGTTTTCAAAAATAATTTTGGAAATTATTTTTATCTCCTTCATAGTTTGGAGGTTTTTTTACGTTGGAAATGCACGGGATGTAGTACTATTTTTCTATCTTGTTTTATATTGAAAAATAAAGCAATTCCTTCAGTATAAATGAGTGGTCGTGGCATCCTAGGGGTCATGGTAACGGTCTTAAGGCTAACGTAACACGAGTTCGAGCCTAGAACTGTTGAAGACAAGCCGTGTAGAGCAGTGATCTGCAACCCCCCGGTCCGTGGATCAAATGGTGCCGGGCCGCCTGAAGAGCATTTAACTATTGCCATTTTATTTAAAGTGGTGCATTTCTCTCGGAAGAACCAATAATGTTGGGAAAAGTCTCTGAGGAAATCCGTTGCGAAACGATTTTATTTCCTGTATTCTTTTGGTACAGGACTTTTAACTTTAGTTCAATATTGATAATGTATAATATGTTCATTCTTTTTAAAAATACTTTAGAATAATTTTATACATATGTGCAATTGTTGTTTTATTACATAGTTTCAAATTCAAATGTGCTAGAAAAAAATTGTCGTGTATTTTGGGTTTTTTTCCCTACCCTCTCGATAATTCAAACTCTTGATAATTCGAAGTTTTTCATTGG
>BMAV01014942.1:54555-64716 GCA_019973955.1 Trichonephila inaurata madagascariensis
AAAGAGACGGAGGGAAACATACCAGTAAGTTTAAAGGTCAGGTATATAATCATCAAAAGTAGTATTTTAGGGGTTAAAAGAAGATAAAAAAATATCTCATCGTGGGATTTCAGCAAAGCAAACAAAATGTCTTTTTTTATTTGGTTAAAGGATCAAAGATAGCTAATGAGCGTTTGAAGTGGAATCTTTTATTTTTGATGATCATATTTTTGATGATATAAATTATATTAGTGTAAATGTGTATTTTTTATTATGTCAGAAAGCATTTTGTTTTACTTCATTCCAAAAATTATTTTTTAAATTTTTATTTTCAATATGCTCGCGCTACCCCAGGGGGCGCGCCCTACAGTTTGAGAGACTCTATACTAGAATATTTTGTAATTATCCAGATAATTAAAGTGAATTTCAATTATCCAGATAATTAAAGTGAACTTCGAAATATAGGAATTTTTCTTAAAAGTTAAGCTTTAAACGTTTTTTAAATACAATTCTTTGCTCTAAACAACGATTTACTGACATGTGCGATTTTCATTATGTATTGCTGCTACGTTTTGTAATTTTATTTAACATGAATCAAAAATTAAATAATGCATCTTTTACAATACTTATATACGGCACCCCTTCACCCTCACAGTTGTTTGAAAAATTTCCTATAATGGTTGTTCGAAAGAGACTTGAGTTTTTTGAGACTTAAGTGTATGTTCAGGCCTTTAGTTATTCAGCCGATAGTTCGATTGATAAGACGAGACCGTGGTAGCCTTGTGATCAAAGTAACGGACTCATGGCTTACGTGTCATAAGTTAGAGCCTGGTACCACTGAAGAACCACTTACAGAGGCATTGATGATCAGAAACGTTCTCCCGTTGGTGTGGTAGTTGGGAGAGGGGGTGCCAGCTCGGGTGTCGTCCTCGTCACTTGACCATGGTTCAAAATAACGAAGTCTGTCACCCAAAGCCCTCGTGTAACTGAATAAGGCAACGTTAATATTTACTCACTCACTCATTGACTACCAAAGTGACTACTTGTCAAGTTCCCATTAATCGAAAAGTCCTCTCCCCGTCTCAGCCAAACTGATAGACATCCTGAAATTCATTAAAGCAACGGTGGTTCTTAAACAAGGGTCCGTAGGTCCTCGTGGGTCTCCAGCGCTTTTCTAAGGGGTCGGCGAAGGTCTCTCGTTTAATGTTAAGATTGCCCTTTTCCACAACTCTGAAAGTTCCCGTGGAAAAATTGAAACATGTGCCATTCTATACTAGATCACTAAATTTTCCTGCTTGAAAAACTCTTCTAGAACCTTTATTTGGATTAAAAATATAACTTCAGTTTTTTATAGTCTACTATTACATAGCCATTACTACAACGTATTATTTTCAAAAAAATAGTAGAAACACATTTGCAAAGATTCAGAACTGACATCACTTGTAAAGGAAATACTACACTATCCTTCTTATTAAAAATGTTATAATATAATGTATTTATTTTTTTTTGGAATTAGTATATTTTATAATATTTTTAATTAGATATTTAGTGTTTTCTTAAAGGAAAAAAAAGGAACGTTAACAAAGTCTACATAAGTATCAAAGACAGGATTATTGAGGGATCTTTAAATCACTCATCTAAGTGTTGGAATTCAGGGAAGGGTCTTTAAAATATTGGAGGTGTCCGTGATGTCAGGCTGATATGTAAAGGGGGGAGGGGTTAAGAACCACTGCCTTAAAAGACACCCGCTGAAGAATCTTTGTTTTTTCAAACAGTAGTTCAAATTAAGCATCGCTAAATTTTTGTACAGGTGTCCTTCGTATAACACGATTAATTTGTACCGTGCTATAACGAAACCGTGTTATGAGACTTTTTTTGTTTATTTAATTTTTATTTTATTTATTAAATGAATTGTATATGTAGATAATGTAAATCAGAATAATATGCACCGTGTTGTATCGAAACCGGGTTATACGAAACTTTGAGATAATATAAATCAAGGAAATGTGTACCGGGTTACATCGAAATTAAATCTTAAGGAGGAAAGTTTTATGATAGCTGAGATTTCGTTCCAATAAAACTATGCAAATGTAGAAGCAAGTTAACTTCAAGTTTTTAATCAAAATCAAAAATATGAAATACATAAATTAGAGATGCAACAAAAACTATATTCAAATAATGATTTTTGTTATAAAATAAATAGAAACGTGTTGTGTGTCTTATTATGGTCACATAAAATCAATTTTCATCATGCTCATCAGAAATTACAGCTAATCCCCCCCCCCCCCTTCTCAAATTTCGTTGAAACTCCTCTTTACTAGTTATTTCTACATCATTGTAAAAGTTATAAGCTCTTTAAGAATTTATAAGGGGCCAAAGAACTTTCAAATTACTTTTGAGTTATCCACTATGTACTACTAAAGGATCTAATTCAACAAAAAAAATAACTTTTCATCTACCGACGGTACTTGTACCACTCACTTTAAAATGACATAGAATAACCATTTTTACGAAAAATCTGACAATTCTTAGCAGGAATATTCTTTGAAATCCACTCTTCCAAGATATATGGCAGCACGGGTTCTATGATGAGTATTTTAGCGGGAAAGGCGAATACTTTTATTGCTGAAATTGCGTTTTCAGCGGATTGCGAAGATGCCATTTTTGTTCCGAAAAAATAGTTAATGTCAAAAGGCAAGTGTCTTATTTTTTTCATGTTACTGATGGCCTTGAAGCCCAGTGGCTGAGTGGTTAGTTCATCTAACTTCTACACCACAGGTCCGAGGTTCAAACCCCGGGCTGGGCAAGGTTGACTCAGCCTTTCATCCCTTCAATGGATCGATAAAATGAGTACGAAGCTTGCTTGGGAACTTAACACTGAAGTTTTTGCGTCAGACTGACCACCTGACTGGAACATCTGCTTATGCACCTCAGGGCCCAAGGTCGCATATACTGAGTTGGGCACAGCAGGCCTTGTCCCTCATGAGATGTCGTGCCACTAAGTTAATGAAGACCTTAGAAAACGATTTGATTATTTATTTTAAGTGAGAACAGATTGTATAACTAGTTTCATAGTTGAACATCTTTAATTAATTAATTAGCTCTGACTAATTAATTTTTCCAAAGTTGAGTATTTTGTTTATGTACATCCCTTAATTTTCAATGTAGTGATTCAAAAAAAAATATTGCATGAAAAAAATTGCTGTAAATCACAATGCGGTAGATAAAGGGTTATATCAATTAGAAATTGATTTAAGTTTTGTGCACCGTAATATCGAAACAATGTTTTACAAGTACCGTGTTATACGAGGGACACTGCGCATGCATTTTAAAATTTATATCTTTGGCAAAATTCTAGTTTAGTTCACAGCCTTGACGACAGAGAAAATAAAACAGTGGCGATTTTGGCAAATAGTTCATTTTTCTATATTGGTCTTCTATGTAATACAATAATTTACTAAATTAGTGATAGATAAAATATGTGCATTAAAATAGGATCCAATTATCTTCTTAGGAGGGACCGACAGTACAAGATGTATCGAACTACCATTGCAGGAAACAAACACAGATGCTTTTTCGTAAAGTATCGGACAAATTGAAGTGGAACTTGCATGATATGGAACTGTTAATGGACGTTGGTTGTGGTTCAGGTGAAAGATCTACCAAATACATAACTTTTCTTTATCCTCGAGCCACTGAAATAATTGCTATCGATCCACGAAAGGAACTTATTGCAGAAGCGAAAAAATTTAACCAATATTCAAAAGTGGATTACGTCGTTGCAGACATATCAGATTGGTAAGTGAAACTTTTTTAAAAGTTTGAACATTTGAATACGAGAAGGTTTCTTTTGACGTGAAACTCCAATCTATCTACAAATTATGTCAAATACATGTCAAAGTTTTTTTGTTAATTTTAGAGGAACATTTTAAAACATCATTACGTCTAATTTTGTATAAAATGTTGCTCCTTTATCGGTAGAAGTATTTCTTTAAAATATTGTAAACAAGATTTATAAAATTTAATAGAAATATAATTTTTCTTTTCCAACCACTCCAAGTAAAACAACACATTATTTTATACCTTTACGTAAAGTAGAATATAACTTTTTGCAATGGAGTATTAAACAATTTGTTGGCATGCAACACGAAATAAGAAAACTGGTAGGCGTGCAAAATTAAGAAATGTAAATTTCTATAATAGACGTTGGGTGAATTACAGCGCAACATGAAAAACACTCTTGATGTACTGAACTGGCTTCCGAAGATATATTCTATGCCAGGTGATTACATTACTCCCCGCCACAATAACTTGTTACATTACAAATTCATATGAACAAAAAATAAATCTATATGCCTCATGTGTATAGATAATTTGATGTAATAAATGTACAAATTATCTATAATGTAGCCTAAGCTAGTCTATATTTACAAGTAATTGTTTAAAGTTAGTCTCTATAGCAAGTTGATATTTTTGTTTGTCTACCAAAGAAATTGCTTTCAAGGTAATTTTTAGGAAAAAAAATCCTTATTCTCAGTATTTCTTCATCAGACAAAAACAAATAGGTAGATTTTGATCTATTTAAATATGATTACCCTTGCCTTTAATTTGTAAGATCATTTCTCGTCTCTTATTAAAAGGATACATTATAAGTGAGTTCAAATGTTTTTTTACACTGTTATTTTGAAGCTATTTGCTTGGGTGTAGATTTTATGCTTGGATGGGATAATGAAATTTGTACAGTGTTATTGATAACTCCCTCAAAGTTTTGGAGGGCTGAAGTAAAAAAAGTTTACTCTCTCTCTACTCTCTCTCTCCCCTCAGGGGGCTCACCTTCTTTAGGTGAGTACGGGTGTGACAATTCCGAGGTACCCTAGTGATCTTTTCCTTTTCCCAAGGGTTTACTGTCTTTGGAAAACACGGGCTTTACACGAACCCGGGGTACCCTAGTGATTCTTCTCTATTTTCGGCCCTCTTTCTTGCCATTCAAACTTCCCTTTTCTTTTCACGTCGAGACCACAGACCAATGTTATTTAAGATGTACATGATTAAATCGTTGTACTATTTATTATTAACATATTTTGTATCACAATTTCTTTTGCGTTAATTTAGTTTCTTTTTCGTATATTTCTTTATTTGTTTTCGACTAACACCGTTGGTTTTTCAACCCGCATGTTTGCTGTTTTCGGCGTTCCGTAAGGAGGAAAATGGTGTTCTGGGGATCCTTTGCGTTCCCCTTGCCCACGCTTCTCCAGTATGGAGGAGATTGGTGGCCTGGAGATACCTCTGCGTTCCCTTTGGCCCACGCTTCACTGTAGATGGTTGGCAGGAGTAAGCCCGCTCCTGTCAATCGGCTAGAGGTACCTCTCTTTGGTGTCTCCGAAGAGACACTGCTGTAGGGTTAGTGCTGCAGATAAGGGATGGTGGGTTTACCCGTTGGATCCTCGCCCTGATGCTGTAGCATTATATTCTGGGTGTACTTCCGGTAAGCGCCGTGCCTGGGTTTTGCCAGATGACCAGCACACTGCCTCCCTTGTTGGACTCCGTGGTGGGTGGAGGCACGCCAAGACGAAGTTTTTCTTTCACGTTTATGGATCCAATGCTGCTGTGCCCGGGTAAAGGCCTCGTATTACCCACAAACCCTACCATTGATGAAATCGCTAAAAATACACGTTTTTTCGTACTCACTTTGCCTAATAGTGAAATGTCCCTTAAATCTCCTTTTGCTATTTTCAAAGCTCTTGAAGCAATTGTGAACCGAAATCAGTTTAAAAAATGAAATCTGGGGATTTACTTGTTGAAACTAATTCTGCTAAAACGTTTCTTGACTCTCCTCTACTAGTAACTCCCTATAAATCTCTGAACTCCAGTCGAGGTGTAATTTCAGAACCTGACTTGTTATACACTTCTGAGGCTGAAATACTAGACGGATTTTCAGATCAGGGTGTAGTGCAAGTCAGAAGAATCACTTTAAAAAAAGATACTCACATTATTCCAACTAAACACTTAATTTTAACTTTCAATAGTTCAAAAACTGCCAACTACAATAATAGCCGGTTATTTAAATTGTAAAATCCGTCCATATATACCGAATCCTCTGCGCTTTTACAAGTGTCAGAGATTCGGACACTCTCAAACTTCCTGCGGTGGTCAATTAACATGCTCTAGATGTGCATCCGTTGGGCATTCTTCCACGGATTGTACTCTAGAGCCGAAATGTGTTAATTGTACCAAGCCCCACCCATCAAATTCAAAGTTATACCCGAAATGGAAAAAACTGAAAGAAATACAGGTTATCAAAACTAATAGAAATATACCATATGTAGAAGCACGAAAACTAATTGCTCCATAATTACCTCAATATTACGCCCAGGTTACCAAACCCTCGACTGTTACCACTACAACGCAAACAGATGAAAATATTACCAAAATAGTTTGCCTACCATTGAAACTTTTAAAACCTTTAATATCCGTTCGAAGTCAAATATATCTTCCTCGGTCCTTGCAGTTACTAAATCCTCTACATCAACTCGGGCAAAACTCTTACCATCCACATCTTTTACAGTTACATCGCCATCAGAATCTCAACCCCTTATTTCTGTAATAGATATTGCTCCCACCACTTCTAATAATTTATCTATTTCTGCTGCATCTTCTTCATCCACAGCATATCCTGTTCTTGAAACTACCACTACATCCAATACCACACCTGTTACATCCCAGGATGCAAAAGAAACTTCAAACCACGGTCAGAAAAAACGTCCTCCTAAAAACACATGCAACACAACCAAAAATAGAAATTAAGATGGCTCTCCTCATAAACCTAGAAAATCAGCACCTACCTAGTACACAACCGATGAAGAAGACATGATAGTATATGACGTGGAAGATGAGCCTGAGCCGAATCCAAAATATATCTTAAATATGGGTGGCTACACCTACAAGGGAGAGTTAGTTAATAAACCTAATCACACACACAAACATACGTATATTCGCTACGACTTTGACAATCCAATCAAAAAACCATATTAGAAAGAGCAAGAGGTTATTTTCCTTTTTAAATAATTTAGTTACGAACTACACGCTTTTCTGACTTGGTGGGTAACCCCCACCAAAATTTATTAACTTTTACTTTCAAAACTTTTTAATATGAAATTTTACTATTTTAATCATAAAATTTTTTACTAATTTTATATACTTTTAATACTTAAAAAATTGTTTGGCGCAGCTTAGTCAAAATTGGCTCTTGGGCCAAAAAACCCTACATTCACTCTCTCTATTTCTCTATTCCTCTCTCTATTCCACTCGCTACTCCTCTCTCTCGCTACTCCTCTCTCTCGCTACTCCTCTCTCACGCAACTCATCACTCTCGAGACTGCGTTATCCTCTCTTTCTCGCTACTCCTCTGTTCTCTCTTTCTCGCGCTACTCTTCTCTTCTCTCTCTAATACAGTAAAAAAGTGAAAGAATATGGAAAAATTCAAGTTTTATTTACATATTTTACAGGTGTCCTATATGTGAATCCTTGGTTGCACATCAATGCGATGGTCCATTTCCTGCCTCACTCTACTCAACGTTCAACGTAACAGCACGCGTTATCCTTTCCTTCAGTTTTGCTACATCCCACCGAAAAGAGGACGGAAACTTGAGCCATGTGTAAAATACCAAATTTTTGGATAGCGTGGATAGTGAGGAAAGGATAACACGTGCTGTCTATGATGTTGATAGAGCTTTGTTGAGTAGAATATAGCAGAAGCTGGACAAACCCATTGACGTATGCCGTGTGATTCACGAAAAAGAACACATATAAAAAAATATTTGAATTTTTTCTGTATTTCGTATGTTCTTTTTAGCTGTATTTGTCTTAGTTTTCTTTCACTACAGCGCTCCAAAACCCTGTTTTATGTATAATTGAGGAATAAATGGAAAATTATTTTGGAATTTAAATGCTACACTAAAGGAATTTACCAGATTTAAAAAGATATTGATGAACAACGTATAATTCATACATAATCCGTATAAATAACATTTCTACTTTCTAGAAGATGTTTAAGCTGCTTTTCAGAAAGAAATATTCTCAACAGTTCTCTATAATAGGCGTTACAATTTTTCCGGGTATTAGGCGTTTTTCGGAGAAGAGAAGATGTTGGTTTCCAATTTTTTTTCATTCTGTTGTAACTCAATCTACTGATTTTGTACGGGAATAGGGACAGCATATAATAATTTTATATTTTAACCGTTAACTTCCCGATTTTTTAAATTTCCATGAAAAAATTATATCAGCTAGTTCTCAAGTAATAATAAAAGGGGAAATATATATATATATAAAAAATTAAGCTGTTTTAAATTGAATTTCAGTCACTTTTTTTTTGTTTGTTGCAGAAGTGCAACATTGCACAGTAGTGCTGTAAATTACAAAACTTTTTTTTATATGAGGATTTTATTATTCATTATTATAAACTGATTTAACCTTACATACAAAGAAAATTTTTAAAGCAGTTATTGATTTTGTTGTAACAAAGTCCTACTTTACACTTTTCGCACTCCAAATCCATAATTTCTCTTGGAAGCGTGTCATCTCCATTGAATTTTATTACTTCTTCATTCAATGAAATGTTTTGATTTTTCCATAAAAAATTCCTTGACAATGCTTTATTATTCTTAAAAGTTAAATTTAAAAATGGTTCTCTGACTGAAATATTTCTATCTAATTTATTATATCATCATCGGATTTTTTTTATATTCTGAATTGTATTTTGTGAACCAATACTAATTTCACAGTAGCTGTCCGAATCTTCATTAGATTACACGCAATTGGGTAAAAATCAACATTATCGTTAGAATATTCAAGACCATCTTCACTTAACCCGCGGTCATTCGCGCCTGTTTTTGCCACCGTCGTTACTCGCGGGGTGTAGAGAACACCCCAAACTTTTAGTACGTGTATTTAATTATGAAAATAAAATTAAGTCATTATGATACATATTTACAAAGTATAAGATGTTTTTTGTATTATACAAATAAAATTATTAAATTTATTGCATACAAATGAGACTAACATTAATTTAAACTAAACATTCAAAATTTTCACATTTTAAAACACATAATTTTATATTTTTTCATAAACCAGTATAAAATGTATATACCAGTAATAAATATACTTTATAATTAATGAGATAATGATAGTAGAAAGTAGAAAAAATAATAGTTTAATCATTTTCCAAACATTCAGAGCAGACTGCATACAAATGCTCAACTTCTCGCGGGAGTTCTCAGCCCCCCAGATAAACTTTTGAAGGTCATTACATTCCAATCGCTTGAGAAAGAGGGGTTGCATCAGGCCTGAACGTTCAATGACCTAAAATGTGCAGCTACAGAAAAAATCGGGGTTCTGCACATTCTTAGAATCCTGTGAGGACTTTCTTGTTGCTGGGGTGTACAGAACACCCCGCGCGAGTGATCGCGGGTTAATTCACTTAATTCGTCCGAATTATTCATATATCTATCAATTTCACCTTGGGTTAGTATACGCTTTTTGACCATTTTTAAAATGGTAACTAGAGACCAATGCTGCAGACCTGCAACATATAATTAAAATAAAATTTCTTTCAAACTTTTTCCATTAAAAAATCAAAATTACTTTTAAATGAACATAAAATGTTTTATTTCTTACCTGGTAATTTATTTCATCAATAAACAAGAGGAAGCATAAGATGTAATGGATTCTTTTTATAGCAAAAACACAGTTCTTGAGGCACCCAAGATTTTTATAATTGTTGTGATTTCTGGAAAAAATGTGTTTCCATCAAGTGACAAAATTAGCTTGTATTTCGTTGTAGTAATCTTTTTTTCTCAGATAAGTGATTTGTTGGTAATTAAAAAAATATTGAGTCTGTTAAAATAAAATAAATCATCTGTTGCAGAAATGCAACAGTGGGAAGTTAAGGGTTAACTTAGTCGTACCTTCACCTTAAATCTCTCGTGTACAGTACCCAATTGAAATTATTTCAAATTTTTAAATACTATTTTAAGTTATATTGAATCAATTCAATTATTTTAAAAATGTAGGTATACTAAAAAAACCTCTTGAGTCATTATAGAAGGTACTATATTTTTTTTCCGTTTGATAATCACATTGAAAAGAATATTCTACTTTTTTGTGAAAAGCATAATTTTTAAAAAA
>BMAV01014942.1:70672-87020 GCA_019973955.1 Trichonephila inaurata madagascariensis
TATGACACAGAGTATAGGCAAATTACAGGTGAAGGTTGGCTAGCCCCCAAACTTTGTTTAAACCTACAATTTTGGTTCCCAAGTTTGCTATTGTACTACTGTGGCTAATACAGTAAGACCCCGCTTAATGCTGTTTCGTTTAGCGCTGTTTCGGTTTAGCGCTCTTTTATTTCAACCCGGGGATTCCCCGAAATTGCTCACAGTGCTACGGGGATTCCCCGAAATTATAGATTTGAAAACATATACATAACATATCCAAAGCAGCGTAGTTGTGTTTCATGTTTGGTGCGGTGCTGTACGGACGCATTTTTATCATTTGAAACATTTGGTGACATTATTGTAAGTATAAATTTATATAATACTATAACGATTAATACAGTGACAAATTTTATGATCTTTAGTTTTTAACATGGATGTTAAAGAAAAACAAGAAAAGAAAGCCACCAGAAAAAGCATTTCGCTGGAAACTAAAATGCAAGTGATTAGAAGATTAGATTCTGGTGAACGTCAATCTCAAATTAGTGCTGCATTGAATTTGGCAACTTCAACAGGATGCCTTGAAAAAAAGGCAGAAAATTGGAAACAGAATAGATTGAATGATCTAACTGACTTAGAATTTTATTTAATTTTATATGTATATATTCGTTTATGTTTTTATTTTTGTAAGAAATAAATGTTTTGTTTTATTTTAATTTAAAAAAACATAATTATTAAATTTAATACCTAACCAATTTTCTATCCATCTGCCCCTAACCCCATTATTTCCATGTTAAGATAGCCTGGTTTAGCGCTGTTTCGCATTATGCTCTATTTTAATAGAACGTATCCCCCGCTTTAAGCGGGGTCTTACTGTATTTCCTACTATCTTGACAAGTGATACTTAGGTTTTATAGCCATTTGTATATACTTATGGATTATATACACTGCTGGCCACCATAAATGCAACACCCTAAAGAAAGCATGCAAATAACGTGAAATTTACAACATGCATTAGCGGAGGTGAGATATGTAAATGATTAGAATTTCAGCGCAGACACACATCACACACGCACCTGTGGCGCCACCTGAAAGAGCTATTTAAGGCTTGGAGATTTCGACGATTTCAAGTTCGACAATTGTGTTTTTCTTGTGGTTTTTCAAAAAACGATCAGTTATGTCTCGTAAAAAAAACAGCGATCAGCTTTTGATCAAGTATCCGAGTTCGACAGAGGAAGGATAGTGGCCTACCGAGATTGTGGGTTATCTTTCAGGAAAATCGGTTGTCGTGTTGGACGAAACCAAACAACTGTAATGCGGATATGTGACCGTTGGATGCAGGAGGGTACGAAGGACCGACGTGGTCGATCACATCCACCTCAGTGTACCACTTCACGTGAGGACAAGCAAATTGTGCGCACGGCAGTGACGAATCACTCAGTCACATCACGAACCATAACACAACACGTTGAGTCTGTAACGCATCATTCAGTGTCTGCGCGTACCATTCGACGCCTTTTACAGTAGAGTGGTCTGTCCGCAAGACGTCCATTGCTTGGTCTATCCTTGACGCAGAGCCACAGACGTCTCCGCCGCGGTGAAATGGTGCGATGAAAGAAGTATGTGGGCGGCAGAATGGAATGAGTTGTCTTTACTGACGAGTCACGAATCTGTCTGCAACTCCACGATGGTCGGATTCGAGTCTGGAGACACCGTGGAGAGAGGATGCTGAACAGCTGCGTTATGCACCACCACACTGGTCCTGCACCGGGTTTTATGGTATTGGAAATAATTCTCGCACTCCTCTAGAACGCATTGCCGTTACTTTAAACAGACAGCGATACATCTCCGAAGTGTTGGTGCCAGTTGTCCTTCCTTACCTTCAGGGCTTGGCCACAGCCATATTTCAACAGGATAATGCATGACCACACGTAACACGCATTCCCCAAAGGTTCTTCGTCAATCACCAGATTGAATTGCTTCCCTGGCCGGCTCGCTCTCCGGATCTTTCACCGATAGAAAACATGTTGTCCATGATTGCTCAACGATTGACCCAGATTACACCCCCAGCTGCCACACCAGATCAACTTTGGCAACGTGTGGAAGATACTTGGTCTGCTGTACCCCAAGAACACATCCAATGTCTCTTTGAACCAATGCCGGGGCGTGTGGCAGTGGTGATCTCCAACAATGGCGGCTACTCTGGCTACTGATTCTGGCAGTAACCACACTTCACAGAAGTCTATAAATTTAATCATTTGATACTTGGTCAACATGTTGTCTACAAAATAAATTTGGTTGCGCTATCTCTTGCCTTTCTTATTGTTGCATTTACGGTGGCCAGCAGTGTATAATACTTTTTTTTAAAGTATGTTTTGTGGTGCAAATAAAGGGTGATTCATAAAGATGTATACACTTTCCAGATGCTGTAAAACAGTAACAAAGACGCTCACCACCTCAGGCAACCGTAAGGTAGATGTAATTTCAAAGTTTGTCTCACCCCTGATGGAAGTAACGTAGGTAATAACTAGCATGTCCTGTGACTATTCATTCGAAATGGTAACATCTGCACTGGAGAAGATATTTTGGCAGGATTTTAGATAAACGAAATTCTCAACTACTGTGCAACGCCATTTTTGATCGTGATTTGGAAAGGAATTCCCAACTGGAAAATCTATCTGTCCACGCCATGAAAAATTTAAAACTATGAGCTTTTTGTGCAAAAATAAAAGTCCTAGTCCAACTGTATTACAAAAAGCCGCCGACTACGTGGACTACAACATGACACTTATCCAATGACCACCAAGAAGTACTGACTTAACAGCTTGGGATTTTTTCCCATGAGGTGCTACGTAACGGACAAGGTGTTCGTCCCTCTCCTTCCTGTTGATCTAACGGAGCTGAAACAGCATATCACAGTCGCTATCGATAGAATTGATTCAGATACTTTAACACATGTTTGGATGGAAATGGATTACCTACTCGAAGTGGGTCATGTGACAAAAGGGTTTGCTCCTAGATCATCGGTCTGTCTTTAACAAAACTTAAAATAATTACATTGAACTGAACTCAGTGGCACAACAGTCTATGAGAGTCAAGATCTACTGTGCTATCTCAGTTAACCTGACCTTAGGCGATGGGGTGCATGTGCAGATGTTTTGGTGAAGTGGCCAGTCTTACGCGAAACCCTCGAGTGTTCAGTTCCCAAGCAAGCTTGGCACTCATTTATCGACCCACTGAAGAAATGAAAGGTTGAGTCGACCTAATCCAGCCCGGGATTTGAGCCCCGGACCTGTGGCGGGGAGGCGCGATACGCTACCATGCAGCCACTGGGCTTAAATTACATAGAATTTTTACAATTAAAATATAGTAGCTTTGCATTGTTCTTGATTTATAGTGCATTGAAACTGCATACTTTATGTATTACCCTGCATAATTGAAGGACTATTTTCGATAACTGGGGTATCTTTTAGCAATATTCGGCGTGGGTTTTGGTAACGTATACTGCGGAAGTGTCTAGAAAAAAAATAAGGTAAACCAAAATTCATGCAGGTGCGAACATATAGAAATTAATCTAGTAATCCAGCCGTCAAGATTTCGTACGGCTCACTTTTAAAAATCTGCTATTTAAGGAAATCTGTTTGTGAATCTGATGTTTGAATTTCTTTATTAAAATATAGTGTAGGGTTTGGTGGCTGATAGTACACAATTAAATCAGGAGTTTAACATTATCGTTGGTTATCATCTCTGGGATTTTTTTTAATGAATCGCACCCTTTATATACTCGCACCAAATTATGACAACTCAACACATACGGAGATCAGCTGTATTAAAAGAGAAAGTAGAAATAGTGAAGTATCAATTGCATTGTATTGCTCTTGAAGAAATAGAGGAAAAACGTGATTTAACAGAGTTTGAACGTGGAATTGTCGCAGGAAAATGATGAAATTAGGGCTTTCATCAAATCCCTAATGGATCAATTCACGCAAGATTATAAAATCACGTCTCTTTGAAGTCATTTTTCTGATTTAAGCGATTTGATCAAATTCCGAACTGTTTTAGTGAAATGATAAAATGAACAAGTCAGCATTTGTAGAGCTCTGTTTTCGCTTATTACCCCACTCCCTTTTAATTCCACCCTCTCTACTCGTCTGTGCCAGGCAGCGCCGGGCTTATGACGTGACGCACCAAAACAAAATGACCTAAATATCATTTTTTAGTTTTATTTAGTTATATTCTTTGCCTTATTATCTTTCGATTGATATATCACTTTTGTGTGCCTGAAAATTAGAAACAGGATAAAAATTCAATTGAAAAATGTAAACAAATTAGAGAATTCGACCACGCCCTCTTTATAGATAAAAAAAGCTACTTTTTAAAAAGAGAAATAATAATTAAAAAAAAATGATGTGTGTGCACACAAATAAAGCTAGAAATTTCAGAAGTACTTCATTAATGTATAATTTAAAAAAAAAAAATGTTTCAAATTCTACTACAAATATCCTTTTTTTTCTTTAAAAAAAATACCAGTTTTATTATCTAATTATTTTTTTTAATTAATTTCGAATAAATAATTCGTAATTCAATGATTTTTGTAGTATTAATTACTCTATACTTTTAATAATGCACCACATATTTGCTAAATAAACACTTTTAAACTCTTGACAATATTATTTCATCATTTTACTGAAACAGATTAGGGCAGTGCTTCTCAAACTTTCAATACTTGTGACCTAATATTCAATCATAATTTTCCTCACGCCCTCCCCCATACAATAACAATGTATTGAGTTCAGTAATATTATACTTTTACGCTAAGACTACAATACTACTTTAACCTCTTACGTGATACCGGCATATATAAACGTCTCGCTCAGCCAAGGCATTAACTGCCTCGGCGTATATATGTCTTTCCAAAGTACGATCTTTTCTATGCACTGCCATACATAAAATTATTTCGAAGGTATTAAAAGGACCTTGATATTGTTTGCGAAGTATTTACTTATTTCAAAGGATTTGCATGTTCATTCTTCCCTCTCCCCCCCCCAACACATCATACGCACGCTTACGTGAAAAAAAATGGCGTCAGGGAGCGAACCATGTAACTTTTAATCAGCAGTTAAGGGATGAATTATAAACTGTACAAATTATCAAGATGAGCGTTAATTTTTGTATATAATTTTGTATATGACAAGCCCATGGCATCACAGGTAATTATTACACTATTGTTAAGGTAATTATAAAATACATTGTGCATTACTAATACTTTTATAAGTGTATTATATTAGTGTAAATATATGTTTTATTTTTTATTACGTCAGAATGTATTTCGTTTGTTTACTTTTAGAATAACTTATATATTTTTAAAAATAATTTTTTGTTTCCGAATGTTCAATATGCTCGCCCCCCCCCCTCGTAGAGTATTCACGATCCCCTGGGGGGGTGTGTGCTCCACAGTTTGAGAAACGCTGAGTTAGGGATTTGATCAAATCACTCATTTTCCTTAGGAAAATCACCTTACAGAGTTCTTATTTTAATATCTTGCGTGAATTGATCATCTCACTTAGTGATTTGATGAAATTCCTAATTTAATAATTTCCCTGCGACAGAGTGATTGTATGCGTTCGAAGCGTCGGAACCAGTAACAGCAAAACAGCTGCCCTTATGAAGTGTTCGAGAGCGGCAAAGTCATCAATGTTTACAGAGACTGGATTCCCCAATAGAAAATCGGGTCAGCTTCAAAGTATTAAAATTTGCAAATGTACGAGGAAAAAAAAAATCCGAAATTGTGACTATAAAGTAAATGACGTATTCTTCCAATCAAATATCAGAATTTTTTTGAATTTTTCTTAATATATTTAGGATACTATCCTGGTTCCTGAAGCGATTGAAAGACGGTGGGATAGGGAAATGTACGAGCTATTGCTGGAAGAAGTTGGTTTCACCGTCATCGAAGTCTCGGACGTGACGTCAGAAAGCTTTGTGTACCCATCAGAAGAATTATTCAAAGGTAAATGCTTCTACAATCATTCTTGAATTAAAAAATCCTTTTTGTTTTTGAGTAGAACGAAAATAATAGCAGTGCAGTGGATTCCGGTTTCTTCTTCCCAAATATATTCATTGCTTAGAAAGGTCGATATGTATTGGATCTGTCAAGATTCAAAATCCTCAAATTGGAGAGACATGGTTTGAGAAGAGCTGCATGGCAATTTGGTGGCTTCATAGCAACTTGAATTACACTTAGATGATCATTACCTACAGTTTTCTTGTAATTCTAAGGTGACGCAATTACAGTCAGCTGTTTGGATTGATTGATAATTTAGCAACGTCACGCTTGCAAGCATAACGAGAGTTATTGGTGTTGGATTTTATTATTTTTAATCCTGGAGGATTACAGGTATGGTACCTGAGATATATATAGCTCTCCTCTCTAACTTTCATGCCACACACATACCTATGAGGACTTTGAACACTGTCAGATTTATCGGTCATCTGCTTCACTGCATGCGATACCGTGATTATCGAGTATTGAAGGTTGTGAGTTTGGGACTGGCGTTGTCGAGTCGAGGGTTCCAAAACTAGTGAAACTGAAGGCCCACCTTTTCATTGACTCTATTAGAAATGTCCAGTTTACTGAGTCATAAGATGTTTAAACTCTATGAACAAACAGTGGATATTTATATTAAATTCTCGTTTTTTTCTAAAATTTGTCCTAAATATCTGTTCCGTCGTAGACCTTCCCTTACGGAATCCACATTGATAATCACCAATAATACTTTCGGCATAAATTAATAAACTGCTGAATAGTATGTAGGAGAATAATTTATAAAAGGTGTAGAACAGGCTGATACTTCTATTATTTGAAAACTCTAAGACATCTCCTTTTATATACAAGACTGATGCTCGTTTTCCCATTGAAAATGTTGCCATCTCAGGCATCGTCCATGTCACTTGACCATGGCTCAAAAGTAGGAAGTCCGTTACCAATAACCCTCTAGTTGCTTTGAAGAATGACGTTAATAATCAGACTAATTCAAAAAGTATACTGATCCCCTTGCTGATCAGCCCAGTTCTTGTTTCCAGCAAAATATCAAGCAAAATCTTTGAGTAAGTGTTAATGCGGCACATACCAGTGTTGTCGTGCAAATGTGTAGCCACCTGAGATTTATAAGATGCAATACTGATCATAAAATAGTCGGTTGCATTCGTCTTGGAATATCTCATGCTATCTGCCATTTGTCCCTTTTTGACAGTAGGACAACATATCAGTCATCTAATATCGAGTGTTTGTGGATGACTATTACTGAACCCTCGGACAATGGGTAATATCAAAGCTACAGAAACCAACCTCATGAAATGAATAGGGGAAGGACCCTGAACTCTGTAGCTGATCTTCTCTGTAGGCTCATGTTGACATTTCTCCATCTTCCAAACGATTCGACCCCGGATAAGGTCATCCAAATGTCATCCATAGCCTGTTGGACATACACATTGAGACAGTAATACCGTTTAAGGTATCCGACTATGTTCGGAACCATGATTTTGCAAAAGCGTATAACTGGATAATAGTTATGATATTTAGTGTCACTTAGATTAGAAAATGTATATAAAATTGTTTTAAAAATAGTATTAGAATAAAAAATTATTTAAGTACAATATTTTGACATAAAATGAACATAGAAGGACCTATTTTCAAAATATTCTCCTTCTGTGAAAAATGCTTCTATTATAACAATATTTTGCCTGTACATAGCTCAGGCCTTTGTATAGAGGCTCAACTAGAATTTTTGAAATATATAACTTAGAAGTGGGTTTATCCATGTTTTACGACAACAGAGGGGAGAAATTTTAAGAAAAAAAAACGTCGATAATTATTTCAATGGGTTGTAACTCTGAAAATGTGAATTTTTCAAAAATCATAGTCGAGCCTCTGAACAGAGGTTTGAGCTATATAGAGGCAAAATATTATTATAATAGAAACATTTTTCACAGAAGGAGAACATTTTGAAAAAAGGTTATTTTATTCTAAGTTAATTTTTTGCCGAAATATTGTATTTAAATATTTTTTTTTGTCAAAATGTCCTTAAAACAGTTTTATACATGTATTCTAATCTAAGTGACCCTAAATATTATGAAAATTATCCGTGTATGCGCTTTTTAAAATCACGGTTCCGAACGTAGTCGGATACTTTAAATTGATGTGCAGCGCGACAATGCCGATTTAAGCTAATTTCGGGCTCAGGGCGCAGGAGATCTACCGGCCCCTTTGGCACTGGCGGATCGAAATTTGTAACCAGAAAATCTGGTTAAGTTCAGCTTATTCGGGCTCCTGGACGCCCACCCCAAAAGCTTAATGGATAAACTGGCACTGCAGCATGATATAGATTTCAAAGAAATATTAAGTGAACACTGTCAGCGTGCTTTACATCCTTCTGATACAAACCCTACATATATGTGCATGCTTACAGTATCTGACCCCAGTCAGTATCCCGATTGATTTGTTCATTAGGTTTCTTGCTCGTTTTATTGATATGTTAATTTTTCCAACTCCGTTCAAAATTTTTATTCCCTAGTGTACTCTTAAAAATCCTGAGCTTTGAAATGAGATTTTTTTTTCTTTTAGAAATTTAAAAAGTGGTGGACTTAATTATACCTCAATTATTATTTTTTTTTCGATCTTAGGGTCTGTTGAACATAATTCATTCTTACTAATTAAGGTATCCGACTAAGTTGAAACGTGCTTTTTAGGTGTTTGATGTTGTTTGGGTCATTAGGGAAAAAAAGAAATTAATTACCGAGGAAGAAGGATTAATACATGAAACTAGAGTTGGATGGAATGTAAGTAGAGGTATAAATAAGCAACAATTATGCTAGTGGTCCGCCATATAGTGATCAATCGTATTAGTTGTCCACCATATAGTGATCAATCGTATTAGTTGTCCACCAAATAGTGATCAATCGTATTAGTTGTCCACCAAATAGTGGTCAATCTTATTAGTTGTCCACCAAATAGTGGTCAATCTTATTAGTTGTCCACCAAATAGTGGTTAATCCTATTTGTTAACCACCATATAGTGGTCAATCTTAGTTGTCCACCATATAGTTGTCAATCATACCAGTTGTCAATCATATTAGCTGTCCACCATAGAGTGGTCACTTATATTAGTGGTCAACCATATAGTGGTCAATCATATTAGTGATCAGCTATATGGTGGTAAATCATATTAGGGATCCACCATATAGTGGTCAAATATATCAGTGGCCCGCCATATAGTGGTCAGTGATATAAGTGGACCATCAAATATAAAATTATACATTTAGTGGTCCATGGAGTTCTGAAAATTGATAACCACTGGTTTAAGTTGGCAGTGGTGTAAAGTACACCCCGTATTGCGGGGGGAGGAGGAGGGGAAGGGTCTCTAGGGGACCCAGAGCTTGACTGATGGTAAGCACGTAGTGCCTAATATTCTCCATTACGCCACTGTAAGCTGGTATTTTACTCATTCTTTTATCTCCTTACGTATTCCACGTGTTGCTTTGTTTGCTTGCTAACTCTCACTCACCCTTACGTATTCCGCCGAAAATCCACTGCAGGATGTGAGGAGTGATGCTCTTAACTTTGATAATCAAGTTCAGCATCTAGAAGCTGAAATTTTACAACCGCCTTTTTCAATTCTTGCTATTAGTTTACACTCTCCGTATACAGGGTGCCCCTGAATCCCTGGTACAAACTTGAAGTGGAGGTAGAGAACATCCTGAGAAACGGTAATTACATAGGAAAGCACACATGGGTGGAAACATAACCCTAACAAGATAAAGAGACAGAAATATAGTAAGGCTACAACCCAGAATGTAGTGTAAAATGCTTTATTACAAAAATAATAAACTAAAAGTATGGCACATTAAAGCATCCCAAGAGGTGTTTCAAATTACTGCCTTTGGCATGTATGCACACACGCGACATGGGCTGGCGGACATGTTCGAAAATACTGGACGTTTCATGGATCATAGCAGCAGCGATGGATATTCGTGCCACCAGGTCCATTTCAGAATTGACGAGCGTGTTGTCAATCGAGGCTTGGAAAGATCAATGTTCCACCAGGTTCTGATGAACTCGAGGAAACGTTTGATAATTTGGTTGCCACCTCGTTGGAAATCTTTCCCCATACAACCGAAAAGCTACACGTCCATTTCCGTTGGCTAGGCCGTAGATGAAGCGGTTACCCTCCAACTCGACGTTCGTATAACTATTCATATTCATCACACACTGTCCATGCATGAAATGAGGAAACCACATGTTTCAACCTTATGAGCTCACATACAGCACCACCTATCGCTTTCTGTTCATGCTTTCCTATGTAATTATGGCTCCTTACAATGTTCTCTACCTCCCTCCAAGTTTGTATACGGCATTTGGGGACACCCTGTGTATATATATATATATAATGTTCAAATTTTTAATCGTGAATGAAATACTTTTTATTCATCCACTCAATACAATTTTTTAAAACTTGTAGTGGATGACACTTGATGTTTTAATACAGTTTTTTTCAAATATAAATGCATTAATTAATGAATAAATAGAAACAAACAAAAAAAAAGTAACAGTCCAACACCATGTATAGAAATAAAAATGGCAAATCGCTTTCTATTTTGCCACTTAATATTGTAATTCTGTCATATGTATATACATAATTATATTAATTGTAGCTATTTAACAAAAAGTAACTAAAATAAAAATGTTCTTTGCTGACCTAAGTACAGTGGTTATCAAACTTTCACTACTGGCGACCCAATTTTCAATTATAATTTTTATCGCCCCCCAAATAATAATGTATTGAATGCAATAATAATGCACTTTGATCCTAAAGCTACAATACAATCATGATTATAAACTGTACAAATGAACAAGATAAGTATTTAATTTTGTATATGTGTTATGTTACTTTTAAGTAATATATATATATTTATTTTTTTTATTTTTTAGTTCAAATTACTATAAAAGCGAGTTTTTTAGTTTGTTTTTTAAACTATAATTCATTTTATAATTTTTACTATATACGATAAAAATCACAACTCCAGTGAATAATTTAAAAGAAAATATACTTAGCTATTTTCAAGGACTTTTCAATTTTTCTTTGATAATTTGAGAAAAAATCCAATAAAATTAAAGAAAATGTTCCAAATGTGCGTGACAAGGCGAAGTGCTACATTTATGGCTTTATAGTTTTCTTCATAGAGTTCTTTAGGCAGCATTTGAAAATTTCAATTCAACTCGAACATTTCATATCTATCGCTTTTCTCATATTTACTTTCGCGTTCTTGATTAATACGCATTATTTCAGCAGGTTCTTCAATTGCTTGATCAGTTTCAACTTCCTTCAATAGAGATCACAGATGCCTATTTTTTTTATATTATGCTCATTTACATTTATAAACCATAATAAGTCGTACAACACAGCAATCAAAACCACAAAGTTGTTCATAAGGGAAAGTGTAGTATGTTCATAGAAAATATTTTTGAACAAAAGTGGTCGCGCAGGGAACTCGATCAAAACAAGTACCTTGATTGTAAAAAAACGTTTGCCACTCTCAAAAAAGAGGCATATTTGTGAAATTCATTTTAGTTCCCTTTATGACTGTCTGATAGGGGGATACTGTCAAGGTCACTGTTGACGAATAAACAGTTTTTCCAGAATTAAAGATTTCGTGAGCCTGTGTTGACTCTGCGCCTCATGCGACCGCTCCCATATTAAAAGTGTATTCAATATAAAAATATCGATGTCATTTCTAAAACAATAATTGTGTAAAACGTTTTTCATTATGCATTATACGTTTCAGAATACTCACAAAAATACATCTTGGCCAAATAATCCTTCAAAGTGCTCAATGTGCTTATCCATATATCATAAAACTCATTCACATGGGGAAAAAAGCAACAGAAAAATATTATTTACAACTTTCCTAAGAGAAAAAGAGACGGAGGGAAACATACCAGTAAGTTTGAAGGTCAAATATATGATAATCAAAAGTAGTATTTTAGGGGTTAAAAGAAACGTAATAAAAAATCTCTCATCGTGGAATTACAGCTAAGCAAACAAAATGTCTTTTTTTATTTGGTTATAGCAGGGGTACTCCACCTTTTTTTTTCCTGGACTGCAAACATATGTCAGCCATTTCATTTGGGCCGCATACATATGTTAGTTATTTCACGCGGGCCGCAATGTGAGGATAAATGGGGGATGGGGGAAGAAATGCTTTAAGATGAAGATAACAATGGAAATTTAAAATGTGGAAAATTGATCATAATATTATAACTCCTGTTTTTCATTTTTTTAAAATTATTTTTATATTTTTTTATTTTAGAAGCATAATTTCTAAATTAGAATTTAAGAAACACCCTTCACAATTTAGGCATCAGTAAACGGTTTCATGTGATTACAAATAATATAACAAACTGCATGTGATGTCTTTGTTACCACTGTGATATTACCTCTGACAAAACCTTTATTGTTGTTGCAAAGATTATTCAAGAAAAATCCTTTTTATCACCTCTTGAAAGAGATCTTGGAGAAAAAGTGTCATTGAATGATTCCTGTTTATTGATATTTTTAAATACAGCACTTTCGTGATAAATCAAACAATTACTGATCCATGTTTGTTTTTCACTACAAAATAGTCAACTTCCCAATCGTCTTGAAACGATACATTTTATTCGAATATTTTTCGCTTGTAAGATATGAAATATAGTTGAAAATTAATTCCACCCACTGTTCATTCCACTGTTGTCAGTTATCACTAACCGTGACTGTTCCTAATAGAAAAAAATATCAATTCGTACCCGTACGACACCGATAACAAAAAGCAAAATTGATATGTTTGATTTCTTGACAAAGAAATTCCCTCCAAATTTTTTATGCAATGTTCTTAAATGAGTGAATTTCTCAGACGAATGGGTCAGGACTGGGCCACTTAAAAAGGCTCGACTGGCCACAGGTTGAGTACCACTGGGTTACAGGATCAAAGATAGCTAATGAGTGTTTGGAGTGGAATCTTTTATTTATGATCACCAGATGATAATATAAATTATATCAGTGTAAATGTGTATTTTTTATTTTGTCAGAAAGCATTTTGTTTTACTTCATTCCAAAAAATTATTTTTTTAAACCTTTTATTTTCAATATGCTCACGCCCCTCAGGGGGCACTCCCCACAGTTTGAGAAACGCTGCCTAAGTAGGATTTGACTTGATTTTTCTTATATTGCTTGTTTTTGTAAATCTTGATCTGTTACTAAGCTGTCTTAAATTTTCTCTATATACAGAAGTGATTCAATTTTAAGAGTGACTTTAAAACTGTTTCTTTATATTACTTGTTTTGGTTTAGTTAACGCATATTTATCGCAAGTAAATTATTCCAATCAATTATTGTTCTGTTTCACATTTCCAACACCCTTAAGAAAGCAAATGCTGATCAATTTCTTACGCTTCAGTTGATAAAACTGTGGTAAAAGGCAGAGTGCTATTTTTGACACAAAGAGCGTTATTAATTCCAGTAAGTATTAGTTTTTAACATCGAATTTTTAAAGCACCGGTTTACCCGATATACAACTTTATCACGAGAGAATTTGAACAGTTGCTCATGTGAGGCGAAAGAATTGTATATTTAGAACAATTGTATAGTTCTTTCTTTAGTTGTAAGCAAATCCTGTACTCATTTTTATAAATGGTGTTTGCGTGGAACTTTAAAACACCAGAAATACATAACAAGCGCTCATTGAAAATTGTGACACCTTTGGGGAATCGAAACTGGAAACCATGTCCATGTTGCCAAAAAAAAATATAAGATTATCAAAATTTGGTGACTAAGTAATTTGAAAAGGTAGCAGTTTTATGCTGCAATAAGTGCAACGTCCGAGTCTCACAAATTATATTTAATGCTTCTTTACTTAAATGTCGCCACATCTTGTAGAAAAAAAATGATGGGATTTATGTATTATGCTGTCAACCAACTTCGTCAAATCAAAATCGTCGCCAAATGCCGCAATATACCATCAATACTGGAAACAATTTCTGTTCAGTTTCGAAAAAAGCAGTATTAAGTAAGTATAACTGTATTTGGAGATATTTTTGGAGTTTCCTCCCTAAGGCTGTGCTTTCGCCATATGTACGATATGGCCGCGGTAGCCGAGTGGTATAGGTATCGGACCGTGGCTTGCCTTGTCACGAGTTTGAGCCCAGTACCACTAAAGACCCGCCGTGTAGGGAAGCGATGCACTTTAAATCTGTCGAGAGCTGAAACGTCCTCCCGTTGGTGTGGTGTGGTAGTTAGGCGAGGGGGGTTCCAGTTCAGGTGTCGTCCACGTCACTTGACCGTGGTTCAAAATTACGTGGTCCGTCGCTAAAAGCCCTCGTGTAGCTAAACAGTGTGACGTTAATAATTAATCAATCGCCATATGTACGAGAGCTTGAACTTAACGCGGAGCATATTTTCAAACAGAAAAAAATGCCTCAATTTTTATAAAAATTTGTGACATTGTAACTCAAGTATTTGTTTATAATATAGTGTTTTTAGAATTTGAAAATATTTCATAAATAGTTTTTCCTTTTAAAATGTAAAGGGATAGCTCATTTAACATTATGGTATAGGAGAAAAAATGCGAAACACATTTCATAAAAGAAAAAATGTGTCAACTAGGATAAAAATGAATAGTATGATAAAAAAAAGAGTGGTTCTCTGCAGGATAGTGAAACCAGAATATAATATTAAAGTTCGAGTACTTTTTTATATCTGAAAAAAATATTCCTAATTTGGGTCCTATTCTTTAACATTAGCCGAAGACAGCCTTTAAGGCTGTTTTCGGCAAAAGTACGAGAGCATGAACTAAACGCGAAGCATATTTTCAGACAGAAAAATACCTCAAATTTCATAGAAATTTGAAACATAACTTATACATCTGTTAACAGTATAGTGTTTTGACAAATTTCAAAATATTCAATGAATACTCTATTTCCCTTTTGAATACGTTGAGGGGTAGCTTATTTAACATTACGGTACAGGGAAAAAAAAACGCGAAACACATTTAATACCAGAAAAAATGGGTTAATTCGGCTAAAACTGAGATGTATGATAAAAAATGCTACTCTCTGAAGCAGAGGTTCCCAAACTTTTTGTCTTTCTGGTACAAAGCTACTTACTTTAAACGATTTAATTTCTAACTGAAGGGAAGTATTGTGTTTAAAACTTAAGAAAATATGTTAATTAAATTAAATTTAATTAATACATGAAGTAATTGATAAATAAGCAAATGTTTATTTTAGGATGATGAATCTGGTGCTTCAATAACAATTTTTAAAGATTTGGAATCAATTATGTCAGATTTTACCCTTAATCTCTTCGGTTAGTAGTGTTCAGACATTATCTGCCCCCCCCCCTCCCTTTCTTTTGTATGGGAGATTGGCAACCATGCTAAAACTCTTTCTCAATAGGAAAAGTCATTAAAAAAAATATATATATATATTCTCACGATATTTCATAATTCGTGATAAATAACAGGTATATCTTTTTAAAGCTAAAATTGCGGACATGATCCTTGTTTTAATAAAATTTATTCTATCACCTTGTAACTGCAAATTAACCTCATTAAAATTAGTAAATAAATCTATTAAATTGATAAAATCTGGTTATTACTTATCTAAATTTTCTTTTAAAATTAAAATCATGATTTGGTTTATGGAGAGCCACCATCATAGACCCCCAAATTATTTGTTCGCTGACGTGGACCCCTTGCAAGGTCATCATAGACCCTTGGGGGGTTTATATAGACCACTTTGGGAATCCCTGCTCTAAAGGGTAGTGAAGCCAGAATATCATTAATTTTTCATTTCCTTTATATCTGAAAAAATGTTCCAAATTCGGGTCCTATTCTTTGACCGAAGACAGCCTTAAGAATCGATTTTCATATAAAGCCTACGGTATGGGAAAAATTATGGAGTGAAATTTTTTCAAGCGTTAACAAAATAATGTTACGCGGCGTTCTGAGCATGCGCTAAGTTGCTGTCGGAAGAAAGAACTACTTTTTCTTTTCTAAAATTACGATCATTCTTTTCCTATCAAAATCAGACAAAAAATAACTACAGAATCGAAAACATCACTTATTTCGCTACGATACGGTATAATTCTTTTACAAAGTAATGGAATTTCAGGTTTTTTACGATTTTTTTCTAAAATGAGCCAATATTGATGCGTTTTTATGAAAAAAGTTTTCAATCGTATTGTGTGAATAGAATAAAGAAAATGTATGGTTTCAGTATTATGAGATGCGTTTATTTACCCTGTTTGCCTAGACAACCGTACTCAAGGAGTGAACTCCAG
>BMAV01014944.1:0-16038 GCA_019973955.1 Trichonephila inaurata madagascariensis
TGGAACTTAAAAAACCTTAATAGAAACTCTAGATTTAAGGGGAAAAACCCATTTCGAAATGAGAAAATAAAAATTTACTCAAGAAAAAAATAATGATTTGATTCTGGACATAAAATTGTAGAAGAAAAATGCCTAGAATCTTTTAATTACTAGGAAGAAATAAATAACTTTTTACGAAATAAAACTTTTATAATTTAGAAATTTGAGATAAATTCTTGAATTACCATACATTTTCTTGCATAAGCCGAGAATTTGGAGCTTTTTTAAAAGTGGAAGCAAGGTAGTCAGCTTACATACGAATCCGCTAATTTTAGATAAAACTTAATTTAGGAGGCACTTTTTTTGTCTTGTGCAAGCAGTTTTAATTTTTTGAGTGTTTTGAATAGAATTTTTAATCTAAAAGAAGAAGAAAATTAACATAAATCCATCAAATTCAAAGTCAAAATCCGAAGTTCCAAGTAGTTTGTAAAATTCACATTTACTCCTTGGAATGTCTGAATACGTTTTATTATGATGCAACGAGTTTTCCTTTCCGGATATGAAACATAGGTCGATGCTTACATGTGGTATACGAATTTCTCAACTCATTTTCCAAACAACAACAAAAACAAACAAAAAATGGGGCAGAAAAAATAGTAGTATCATAAATATTGTACAAGATAATAAATGAATAAAAAAATTGGTGTTATAGCTTCAGGTAAAGTTATCAGAAAAAATTATTGTCGTTGACGTTTTTCTTTATGGCAATTTGATAGGAAAAATATTCCACACATTTTATTCACTTGATAAAACATTTTCATCCTCAGAAGAATGAAGAACTTTAGAGGAACTTTTTTTTGCGATTGGTCTTATTTACGGGATTCGAATTTTGGATAAGTTTTTGAAGAAAAAATTTACTATTCGATTGTATATGGATCGGTTTTTATTCGGAAATACAAAAGCACTTTTCTTAAGAATGGTTGCTTATGTATCACAAAAATCATTCCTGGTCTTAAAATGAATTTATTTATGATTACTTCTTATAAATATTAATTTCCTAATTATTCTTTGGAATTTATCCTAAGAAATTTTAAAAAGTACTTTTGTGTAATAATATTTGATATTATGCAAATTTATTTGAGTACATTTCGTAATATAAATATACGTAAAATATAATGGTGCATCAAAGTTTGTTTCTTATACCACTTGCGGAAAAAACTGTATGAAGATCATGATTTTTTTAAATCAAACATGTTTTAAAATCTATAATTTTTGTAACTGTTAAAATGATAATTGCGAAAATCAATAGTTTTTGTTTAAAACAAAAAATATATAATCAATCAACTTAATTTGACTTTGTGACACAAAAATATCTCTGTAAATGTGTGTGTGTAGGCATGTGAGCAGCACCATTTAAAAAGAATTTAAGCAATTCCAAGATTAAATAACATTCTACACCAAATGATCTAAAAATAAAAAAAATGCAATTTTGTTCCTTATATGTTCAATTAAGTTTGCTGAACCAAATTCTGAAGAAATGATAGCTATTTTGATATTTAATTTTCTTTTATCCCAATTTATTCCGAAAAAAAATTACAAGAAAAGCATTTATATAATGACTCTTGATATAAAATTATTAATGAAACATGGAAATAATGAAATAAAAATTAAAACAAAACTCAAAATGCTGTTCAATAAATGTGACCAAACTTTTTAGCCAAAAATAAATGCTCTAAATAATTTTACATACTTTGGGACTCAAAATTCAAAAAATTGTGTATATAGTTTGTTAGGGTGTCTTACCCGCCTAGAGATGTGGGAGGAAAGGAAGAAACACTGATTCAATTAATTTCAACTTGAAGAAATGTTCTCAATATAACAAAAAGTGTATTAATAGTAAGATACACGAATTATAAGCAGACTATCAATTTCGAATCCCTTATTACAGGATCAAATCTACTATCCCACTTAATTGAACACTAATTCAACTATAGTGATCAATCGTCACCTTAATTCTTTCCTCTATAAAATATCCGAAATATTCTATAGAATGTTATAATACCTGATCAGTAGCAATCTATTCTATTTTATGACGATCTCTTTCCTTCTCCTCATTGCTAGCTAGAAAACCTTGACTATATATAGTAGACTTAATTTGAATATCACGGTTTCTTCAAAAGGGTTGGTTGTAAATAAACACAATTTCCCAAGAGGATTAGAAGAGGGTACGCAGATAGATCCGTCACAAGTTGAATGTTTTAAAAAGTGATTTACAAAAGGCAAAAATAAGACTTTCAAGTTGAGATACAGAACATAAACGCCAATTATGTAAAATATGAGTGTGTGTGTGTATGTTTTTAAATTTTCTCTGCAACAACAGGCAACATTCAAAAGCAAACAAACAAACAAACTGTTAAATAGTGTAATTATTGACAGTTGGATAATGGGGTGAAGTAGCGGATAATCCAGGTAATTGAGTCAGGACGGTATCAGGTGCAAATATTGTTAGACTTTAATATGACACCCAGCCTTATAGTCTTGAGACAAGAGACAAGATCTGTTGAGAAGCCCTCGCAAGATGCTTGACCACCACTGAGGCGAAAAATAAGAGCAGTGCTACAGGTGCTTAGCTGTCTCATGGAATTCATGCGGCCATAGGAACCTAAGTTTCAAGGGCTAATGTTCCCGGAAAGTTACATGTGAGGAGGACCGTGTTAAGTTGTTTATATCAGTGCTTCTCAAACTTTTAGTATTCGTGACCCAATTTTCAGTCAATTTTTATCGCACGCCCCCTTATACAATAATGTATTGAAAACAATAATAATGTACTTTGACTCTAAAGCTGCAATACGGCTTCAATTATAAGCCGTACAAATAAGTATTAAATTTCATATATAATTTTTATGGCATGCCCATAGGGCCTCAGGTAATTTTTAAACTTGTTCTTAACTTAGTACTGTTAAATTAATCATGAAACACATTGTGTAATACCGATACATTTTTAAGTGTATTATATCAATGTAAATGTGTATTTTATTTTTTTATTATGTCAGAATGTATTTTTTTAGGCTTATTTTCAGTAAATTAATAACTTTTTATATAATTTTTTGTTTTCGACTTTTCGATGTACTCGCGCCCCCCTTGTAGGGTTATCACGCCCCTAGGGCACAGTTTGAGAAACACTGATTTATATAGCTCTGAACCCCTCCAAAAACTATTAAATTGTTCCTTAAAAGTTTTCAAGGTGTAAAATATATATATATATATATATATAAACAAAGAGAGTTTTTTTTTCTTAAAAAAAGTGATGGTTTTATAGGAACTTTGAATGTTATTTTATAATTTATATTTTCTTTACTATATATGATAAAAAAAATGTAGCAAATATTTAAGATTTTATACATAGTTTTAGAAAAAATACTATGCCTTTTGTTTCTGCATGTTAAGCATAACTTTTTTTTTGTAAAATTTCAATTAAAAAATATTATGAAATTTTCTATTGTTTACAATGTTAAAAGTTATTAATTTTGTTTTTTATGTACATGAATTATTGTAATATATGTGTATATATATAGGTGTGTGCATAAGTATTTTCTTGTAAGTAAAAACCTTTCATGATATTAATAACTCTGAGATTATTGAGAGTAAATATTTGGAAAAAAAAGAAAGCCTTTTGTGTGTTAAATAATTTTCCCTCATCGTACTTCCTTTAAAATTTAACTACAGTGAAATAACGTAGTTCAAATAAAAAAAGTAGAGTTAGAATTTCTGTTTTTTTTTTTTCATTAAATATAATTTATTGAAATATTATAAAAAGTGAAAAGGATTATGTTAAGTAAAAAAGCAACAACTAATATTATGATTACTATGCACTATTCAGAGTTTCAGGACATTAGACACTTAGAAGCGTTATTTCATTTTAGATTAAAAAAAAAAAACTGATACTAATGAAGAGCTTTTATAATTAATGATTTTTTTTCCTAGGCATCATATAGTTCTCTCGTTTTAATTTCTATGCACAAATAACTCAGAATTTATGAGTTCATAATTTTAAAATCTACTATAGAAAACCCTGAAATTTAAAAAAATAATACACTGGATGATTTGCTACCAGATGCAATTTGACGGGTGTGTTAGAATTTACAGAGACAACTCGGAATTGCATAGGAATACAGAATCGCAAATGTCGTAGTTGCGAGCTATGGTGCAAAAAAACAGAGAAAAAGAACAGAAACAGCATTAATGGGACAGAAAACATTTTATTGAAAGGTTGTACTACAGCAGGTGTTGCACTACAGTAGGTGTTGTAATACAGCAGATGTTGCACTACAGCAGGTGTTGTAATACAGCAGGTTGTATTACAGCAGGTTGTATTACAGCAGATGCTTGGCCTAACAGCGGCGCTGCATGGAATTCCTTACGTTCTGGAAGATTTCTCCTTGAAGTCTTGCGGTAGATGGTGCTGAACGGAAGGTGATCCTGCTGGAAGTCATCATTTGTGATCCGTTTCCCCAGTTAATAGGATGAATATCTATTAAAACGAAGAACTGAAATATGTATGAAGCTGCGGATTGTAACTGGCACGCCGCTCGGTGGTTGTTACACGACCCAGGAACATTACACGATTTGGTGTATTCCACATCAAACGATCTTTGTAAGTGTGAACAGAAGGTTACTTGACACTGATTCTTTAACGAGATATACAATGAATCAACAGCGAACAGCGAGGACACCTGGTAATGAGGAGGACATTCTTACGTCTGAAAGAAGACAATCCAAGTACGATTAGTTGAGCGATAGCCCAGCAAGTAGGTTTATCCCAATCCATTGTCTGGAGGGTACTCGCAGCAAACCAAATAAACACAAACAATTATCATCACGTCCAATTATTACATCCTGAGGATTACCCACAATGAAAGATGTTTGATACATTTTTCTCGCATCAGAGTCAACAGACAGCGCATTTTCTTAGTCTGTATTTTTAACGGATGAAGCATATTTCACACATGTTTTCGATAAATAATTTGGGCCGGTATTCTTGAAGACTATATATATACCTCTTGGGGAAAGCATTCATGAATTGTACTTTTTGCCCAATCCTTTGGACGGCAGGACATATCTGATCTTGCAACAAGTCCTGCCCGAACCTCTTGACGCAGAATATGTTCCTCTGTCGTTGCGCAGCTCTATGTGGTACCAGCATTACGGGAGCTCCTCCACATTAAAGAACTTGCATTCACCGACGCCTCAACGCAACCTTTGGACAGCGATGGATAGGTCATAGTGGCAGGTTCATTGGCTTACCAGATCACCGGACTTTTCTGCATGAATTTCTGAGTCACATGAAGAGTTTGGAGTACGAGACGCTCTTTCCTTTTGTTGAAGAGCTCATCGCTCGAATATCTGTAGGATACGTGACATGCCAGGAATCTTCCAGAACGTAAGGAATTCCTTGCATCACCACTGTCAGACCAGCCAGACGACTTTTGGTCGTAGCTTCATTACCTGTTGTAATGCATCTTTTCAATAAAAGGTTTTCTGTTCCATTAATGTGTTGCTTTTTCTGTTTTTTTTCCCTCTGCTTCTCTGCACCATTGCTTGCAACTACGGCATTTGCGACCCTGTATTCCTATGTTTTTTATTCCGAGTCGTATCTGTACCCCCTAATTATCTGTAAGTTTGTCTATGTGGTGGCGAATCACCCTGTATATCTGAAAGTAAAACATACGATGTTTTCAGTCATAATGGGGATGAGCGAGCGTAACTATATCTTAAAGAAACTTTTTTTTACAATAATGTGTTAGAATAATGCAACATAGTGCTTCAATATTAAAAAAAAAAGGGAAATAACACTTGAACGTATCTTTGGAATGGAAAAATATTTGCTTCATTGATTTTTGAGATACTTTATATTAATGCTTAAATACTTTTTCTAACATTTCTGCTAAATTTTTAAGATTATACTAAATAAGCATTTATACGTTCGATTAATTTTGCACTCATATCTTCAGCACGATTTCAATTTTCTAGGGCTACAATAGAAAAAAATGTGAAATTCATTTACGATTAAGTGTACATCCAAAAAAAATTCTTCTATATTATTTATATATATAAAACTCCTCAAATTAATTAATACTTTAATATTTTCTTTTTTTGAAGATGCAAAAATTGCTGGCTATTTTATTTGGATTTCTAAGTTTTCAACCAAATTGCATTAAATTGATTTCTTACCATTTTAAAATAACCCAATTTCTATTAAAATTTTTATATGGGTTAAATTTTAAATAAATGTGATAAATTACAACAAGAAATAAGCCTTATTGCCTGTAACACTTACAGTATTAATTAAAATGTTTATATATTCTTCTCTACAATCAAGAAGGCATTGTGCTATACAGTGCATATGGGTTTAAAGCTTGAGCTGCTGCCCTTAACAAGATCTTTCATCATATACAGACGCAAGTTTTATTGCGTGTGTCATCTGTATTTATGATAAAATTTATTATGAATGAGTTTTTGTAATTTCTGGTTTTTCTGCAATTGAAATCCTTATCTTACAAAACATTGCTATGAAATATATGCTTTCTAAGTCAACTGTATCAAGCTATGACTGTGATTAGTGTCTCTTTCAAATCTTCAACATCCCTTAGTGCCATCTACATGATCTGTGCTACTATTGTAAAATTGTAGATTTTTATAATCGTTTATTATTATTTTTATTTTAGAACATTTTTTATGTACTACTTCTTTACCAATGAAATAAAAATTAATAATGGTGTTAGTTTTGGTAATTTTCATAATGGTATTGAAACAGAATGTCATCAATTCTGAACTCACGATGAATGCATTGTTTGTATAGCCGCACCTTTAAGCATTACTCCTTCTGTCAAATATATCATCTTCCATAAAGTAATTTCTATTTGATTTATTTAGATTCTTATTCTTCCCTAGAAATTCTAAAATATATTTTGTCTTGCAATAATGTCATTGCAGAAATTCAAAAGAACTTCAAATTTCTTAAGGACACAGATACCTTTGCATCTTTGGTTTTCGTTCATGGCCGTTGTGGAATACTCGGAAATGAAAGGATTGGTTTTTTTGGATAAGTTTTCAGTCAAGCATAGTATTGATTTCTCAGTTAATTTTCCCAAACCCTTTTAAAGAAAAAAAAAGTGTTTTCCCTCTCTGCAGCAATCTTTTCACTCCATCAGTTCACTACTTAAACGACAAAGAAGTTTTTTACGACCATTCCACAAAAACTGTCATACAATCATTTTTTACCTGTTTTAAAAGCATCCAGTTTCTTTCTGGCCATAGTAATTTTAAAGTGTCCCTCAACAGTTCACACATTGTGACTTTAGTGTTGGTGGTAAGGAAAATGTTGAGCAATTTAACCCTTTTTTCAAATCAAAAATACTTGAACTATAAGCTTTTAAAATGAACTGGACTCAGTTTTTTCCAGCTTGTTTCCAGTAAAGCTGCATACTAACTTCCTTGATCTGATTTTGGAGCTTCATTGATTTGATTTTGGATCTTCGGTTTATTTTTGTTACCTTTGCTTTGCCATTTGTCCTTTCGTTTCTCTGTGTTTATTTGTTTTATTTACTTCTGTAAGCCCCATATGATATTCATAATGTACATGAATTATTTTATCTGTTTTCAATAAAAAATTTCTGATAAAAAAATTCTTGAGAAGAAACATTTTCGAAATGTTTTTATGAGTTAACTTCCTTCCGATCTTTGAAAACATAAATTTATTTGTAAGCATTATATTAAATATTAAAAAGTATTTCATTGCTCTTTGAACAAAAATTCAGAATGGAACACTAAATGCATCTAATTTGTAATTTTGTACAGTCATTAGAATATCAGGTAGAACGTAAAAAAATGTACTATATGTAGATCTTAAAAAGTGTTACACTTCGTAAAGTTCCTTTTCTGCATTTCTTATTTGAATCTTTTGAACATAATTTATGTGTCAAAAAAACACTACATTAGTAAGAAATATATTTAGAAAAGGAATGTTTAAATAATACATCCTATTAAGCCTAAAAACTTTAAAAAAATGGTCGAAGGGGAAAATATGTAAAAAAAAAACTATTAAAATATATTTAATGAGGTAACTATAATCAATCATAATTAGTACTGTTTATGCACATAATACTGCTATATTTTAAAGTACTTTTTAAAAGGGATAAAAATTATACAAGATGAAAAATGATCTGATCAAGAAATTTAACTGTTATTCTGTTGGTGTTAAACTCATGCTTTACAGCTGAAACTTCAGTCTCCGACATTGATGCATAAATTTCAAGCAGATGTAAGTTGAATGCATAATGAATTAATTCTTCATAATATATATATAATGAAAAAATGCTTATTAGACAATAATGTTTTTCAAAATAATTTTTGAGTTTAATAGGGAAATCTAAATTGTTCACAACTAACGATTGTTTTGTAAATGAATATGCAATAAGTTCGAATATAATTGTTCAAAAATGTAATTAAAAACAATGCTTTGCAATGATATAATATAAGATACACAGTAAACATAAAAGTAAAGCGTAAATTATTGTATTTTGTTTAATGATCTTATTAATGAGACAGGAAACTTTGTATTCATATTTTATATTTTCATGCATCTAAAATTCGCAAGTTTTTGTTCCAACATTTTACAGCATTCAAATATTGAAAAATTCCCAAGTTTTATAATGATTGAATAATCTCGAACTGATTTAATTAAATTGAAAACTAAATGCCAATTCATTTATATAGAAGCATGTATAAAGTCTTGGTAAGAAATGAAATTTAAAATAAATCTCGTATTAATTTTAAGTTTCACATACCTTTCTTAAAAAAAATTTAAATAGAAAACTTTAAAAAGGCCAATAATTTTTAATTCCGAATAAAAATACGCAAATATAATTACGTTTAACTAATATGTCGCTGAAGGAAATATATTTAGTAACTAAGAATTTTATGCAGTAGACCATTTGCTTTTGGAGTAAAATTATATTTTACGATCAATTGATGCATCTTCATTTATATATTTGATGTGGTGAAAAAAATGTAGCTGGTTAATTCATCTAATTCTTAGCTAAAATTATTATGCTAAAATTATCAAGCATTACCTAAGATTATTATTTTTGTACAATTATATCTACAACTGCCTACGAGATGTGACACACACACACACACACACACACACACACACACACACACACACACACACACACACACACACACACACACACACACACACACACACACACACACACACACACACACACACACACACACCACACACACACACACACACACACACACACACACACACACACACACACACACACACACACACACACACACACACACACACCCCACCAACCGAGACCTGTCTAATAAATCATGATACTTACAGAATCAGTTCTCCGTGACAGTCTCACCTTCAAAGTAGTTCCCTTCAGCGTTCACACACTTCTGCATTCGGTGCTGCCTTTGCTGGTAACAGTTCCGGAACGAAGTTTTTGGAAATCCCTTTAGGACAGCTGTCGCCAAACTTTTTGACCTCACGGACCATTAAATTCATAATTTGAATTCCTCGGACCACTAATATTTTTTTTAAATGTTAAATTTATTTATAAAAATTGTGATCTAAGAACACATAAAAATTACCTAATTAATAAAATGAAACATTTTGGAACCAAATTATAAAGCTTTATTAATAAACCATAATAAAATAAACAAAAACTGTAAAAAAAAAAAATAATTAAAAAATGGTTTAAGTATATCAAACTTGTAGCATTATACATTCCTAGTGTGATGGATGTCCCTGCTTATTTGGCATTATTTATGTCCCTCTGCATCAAGCTGAGATGGGTACCTTTTTTTGATGGCTGTGACAGATGCAAAGGCTTTTTCACATAAATAAGTTGTTGAGAATTGAATCAAAATTTTCATTGCCTGTTCACTAAGAAGAAGGTATTCACTTTTTAGGGAAAAGCCAAAACAAAGATCTTGTAAAATGGTAAATTTAAATTTGAGAGTTTCATCGGACGATAGGTTGACGAGGCTTTCTTTTAGGGGCATGCTTAAATTATTATACTGAATTCTCCTGCAAACGAATCTGTTATCCACATATTACTATGAAAATGCTATCTTTTCTTTGTGTAAAAACAAGAAAAAGATTCTGTAAGTGATTTCAAGTGCTTTTAACTGGGTTTCTATTTTGCTCTTAAAACATGAAGTGATGAATATTCCACTTTTTTTCTGGGGACCAGCGACTTTTTCCCCATTTTGGCCCTCTGTTTTTGGAGATTTTCCTTTTTTACCTGAACCTCTTCAGCTGGGTAAAATAGGTTCTTTTCACAGTTTTCTGTCTAAAAAAGTCAGGGGGCCAAATCAGGTGAATAAGGAGGATCCTCATCACAGTAATTTTTTTGCTGGTGAAACTGTTAACAAACGGGGGCATGTGAGCGGGGATATTGTCTTGGTGAAACACCGTCCATCACCCCCCAGTTCTGGCCTTTTGTCCCAATTTTGTCCAAAAGTCTTTTAGTATTTAATTAGTAGTGCTGATTATCACTGTGACCACTGATGTGCGTAGGAACCCCATATCACGAATTTTGGCTATGGGTTTGTAATCCGCCTTGGGCGCCAACAGGTTCCTCATCTTCCATCTGTTAATTCCCCCTAAAAACTTCTGGTACTCTTTAAACACATGTGCGAGAAAAAGTTTCTTTTCCCTTAAGCCTCGGTTATTTTGGGGAAATGTTTTCGTGGCTGTTTTTTTAAATTTCAAAAAAACGTGTTGATTCACATTTGTTTACACGGGTGTTCACTCAATGCCAGTTCTCCCAACTGGCGAGATCGTTAAGGTAAATGGTCACATGGATGAGGAGGGCGGGGAGATGTCACTAAAAAAATTTTTTTGCCAACTCCACTCTTTTTTCAAGCTCAAACTTAGTCTTTTTTTTTTTGTGTGTGTCACACCTTTTACAATAATTTTTCCCTGACTTTCAAAAAAAAAATTGCTTTTTTTCCCGAAATATTTTGCATTTTAATTTCCCTAATTTTTCCAAGAACCATTTTTCTAAAAACCTGCATTAAAAATTGGACTTGCGAATTTATGTGTTTTGTGCTACAACTATTTAAATGATATTTTTTTTATCTCAACCCAAGATTAGGGGCCAATTATATAGATCAGCATATTTATATTTTAAGTAAATTTTTCATTAACTGATTTCATAAGTATAGACAGACGATTTTAATTTGATTTCCCAAAGTTATTAGAAAAATATATCAACATTTCACGTTTTAAAAATCCCGAACTTAAATGTTATTTTTTTTGAAGTTATTTTTTTTTTTAGATAATTAAAAGTTATTTTCATTGAATTTACAATTATATTTTCATTAAAATGTTACCTTCTTTTTTTGAATGAATAAAAATAATTCTTTAAAAATATGCCGATTTTATACGAATAAATTCGCATCTTGAAATAAGTAATTAGTTTAAAAGAAATCGTTTTGTAAATATATTTTAAATTATATTTCGTTGTAATCCCATTGTATTGGAAAAAAATTCAAAAAATACCGTAATTTTCTACATTTATTTATAACTGGGAAATCAAATATTTGTTAAAAAAATTTTCTCCAAAATTAAATTTAATTTTCAAACATTAAAAAAATTTAATTGAAAAATAGGTTATTAAATTAGATAAAAATTAGGACACATTCTTGCGTTTTACTAGCCGAAATTTTTTAAACTTTTTATATACAATTAAAATAAAATCTAATTTGAATTTTTATTGACAATATCATACATACTGCATTTGTGATCTCCCTTTTTCAATTTTAAAAAAATTATTTTTTTTAAAAAGTTAGTTTTTTTGGGTCTGTTGCAATTGATATTAATTTGAATATTTCCCCAGAATATCTGGGAAATATAACTACTTTTTGTATTTAGATAACTTTGGGGGTATTCAATATTTTCCAAATTAAATATTTTGACTCAAATGTTATAATTTGTCTCTTCATTGATTAGTGAATATAAATAATGAAAAATAAAAAAAAAATTTTGTTATTATACATGAATTTTAATTTCCTTTTTTTTTTTAATGATATGAAATTTTTTTTCATTAGACACCTTCTTAAGTAATATTTCATAATGACTTAAATTCTGTTTTTTTTAGTTTTTAAAACTAGTTGTTTTTTCTTATGCTCTGAAGAATTTTTTTAGAACTTAATTAAATATACGATTTTTTTTAAAAATTTTTTTTTTACATCAAAAATTTGTTAAAAAACTTTATATAGATAAAAAAAAATAAAACTTTAAAGTTAAACATTAAAATTTTGATTTAAAAAAATCTTGATCTAATACGGTTGTTTATTTTTTTCATGATGCATTTATTTTTTTTACAGCGAAAATTTAAATTTTATGAATTGTATGTGTAATAAACCTTTTTTTTTTGTTGCTTTCAAACATATTTTTTTTTTTCACCATGGTAATACCTATAAAGTAAAAAAAAACTAAAAACCTTTTAATTGCAATAAAAATTATTTAGCATTAACTAACAATTTAAATAAAATTCTAGTTTCGTGTATTCAATATTATTTAAAATATTTCAAAATAAAAAATTTAACAATTCAAAAGCTTAAAAAAAAAATACTTTTCATTGTATTAAATTTGTTCCCGTGATTTGATAATAATTTTTTTTTTTAATAGCTTAATAATCCATGTATTTTTAAGTTAGGTGATATAATTTTTTAAATTGTAAATGCTTCTATTTAACAGGGTTTTGTGTGAATGATAATGGGAGGGTTTTTTTATCAAGAAGTTTCTCGTAAAAAGAAAATAGCATGCAAGATCTTTATTTTACAAAAAGAAAAAATATAGCCTTTTCTTAAGTTCTTTACCGAAACGAAACTCATTTTATTCCCCTTGAATCTCAAAAGAATGTTGGTAAAATTTCCTTTCACTTATTGCATTTTCAGGCATTTTTGGAAATTCCATTGAGACTTTTGGGAAAGAAAAAAATAATCGAAAGGATGGAAATTTTATTTTTAGTAAGATTTTCGAAATTGAATAAATAAAAAAGGTTAGGCATTCTTCACACGATTTGAACTTTTTTAAATTTAAAAATTGTTTAATTTCTTTTTTTTAAAAATCCTAATTCCCAAAAAATGTGAAAAATTTTGTTGGGCCTTTTTTTTAAAACTTTAACACATACAATAATTAAAAAACTTAAATATTTTTAACAGAACAATATATGCTTTTTGAAACTATGATCGTGTATCAAAAATAACATTATGTTTTGCAAAGTTTATAACATTTTGATTAGCTAAAACCATTGGTTTTTTTTTTGTAGTAAATCTGATGAAAAATGATTTGCTACCAGACCGGACAAACCATAAAAATTTGGGAAAGCAAGGTTACAAATGCCGTAGTTTCGGCTATATGTAAATTGAAGAAAAAGAAATAGAAACAGCAACACATTAATGGGGCGAAAACGCTTTATTGAAAGGCGCAAAGTTGTTCGAAATTACAACCAGAAGTCGTCTGGCAGGTCGTGAACACAAATCCTGATGGAAGTCGTCATTGCGATCCGTTTCTGAGGGGGTGGTTTCCGGGGAAATGGGCTCGCGGGGTACTGCGGTTTTGGGCGCCCCCGAGTTGTACCAGGAACTTTGAAACGCGTGTTCAAGCCGGGCCTTACAAATGGAACAAAAGGGTTTGAGGCCGGTTCCCCAACGAGAGCTACAATGAATCGAAACTGCAGGCACCTGGGTTTTAAAGGGAACTTTGCGTTGGAAACAATCCAAGACGGTTCTTTGGGTTCTGGCTTTTTGACGCATAAAGTTTCTCCTTTATTCATTTCTCCCCTGGGAACAGTATAACGGAAATCCTCCAATCCTAATTCGTTTCCGCCACTCCTCAATAAACTTTTGTCAGGATGGTGTTCCCGGTTCCTTTTTAGATTACCCGACCAAGTTGCCCCTGGGGGGTTCAGATTTCGGTCGCCCTTCCCTAAAACATCCCCGTTCTGTTGGTCCCCGGAAGGATATTATAATTTCTAAAGTAATTAATGGATTCACTTCCAATGATGGATAAATTTAAAACTTTTGCAGTAACTTTAAAAAATTTTCTTTCGAAATTACTCTGTTTTTTTGTTTTTCTTTCTTTTTTATATAATGAATAACATTTCACCCTTTCTTCCTATTGATTTCGGTCCCTTTAAACCCCCCAATCCCTGCTGTTTTGGTCTGGGTTTGATACCTCTGTATTAAAAAATTTATTTTTATATTTAAACATAAATAATGTTTTAATTTTAATATGAATTTATTTTTTTTATTTCAATATTCTTCCAATTTGAACGAGATTATTTAAAAAGGCGTTTTGTCTACGTAGAGCTGTGATGAAATATTTATAATTACTATATTTCAAGTATATTACTGATGTAGAATATTAAATTTAGTTAAACATCCTGAATGTAAATAAACTTTTTTTTTATATTAATGATTTTATTCATTTTAACAAAAGGCTGTGATCTTTTTCTTGCATTAAGATGTACATCAGATGTGAACGAACTTTTATAGGGTACGGGCTATTTCTAATGCTTGTATGGTGTTGCGGTCTATCCAGTGTCAAAGGTGGAGCCATTCTGTATTAAAATTGTATGGTTTCATTACTTACTTTCGGCATTGAAGCCCTCTTTTAAAATATGACAGATTACTATTTTTATTACAAAAATACAAGTTAAAAACTGTCAAGTTGGAAATCTAGAACAACTATGACTAATTGCTAGACAGTGGACGTATTCAGTCCAATTGATGCAATTCAATGCAATACCGGTGAATTTGTGAAACTGACGTATGTATTTAATTTGTTCCCTGCCAATTCCTGCGCCATCGCGGGCATGGCATCAACTAGAGAGCCCAATCTCTGGAAGCGCAATGAGTAGGATGATGTCTCAATAGCCAATCCCGTGCTTTTTCGCGGGAAAACTCATCATCAACCTTTATTCTTCCCTTCTTCTTCAGCGATTTATTCTTCAGCGAGTGGAGAAAATTCATTTCTATGGCTAACATAGCAGTGGTCGCTTTCCCCCCCTACAGCGACAGTGAACGTGTTAAGCGTCATCGTTCACTTCCAATAAAGGTACAAGTGTCGTCTACGCATTTATCGAATCCTTTGCTTAAGTAAACATAGTCGCCTCGACTGGAAAAAGCTGATTCTCCAGTGTAGCTGGCGTCGGTGTTTCATAAATGTGTGTGTGTGTTTAGTATGCGCGTCTTAGCTCTTAGTAGAGGTGGTCACCCCAAAATGTCTTGGAGGCCTATCGGTCGATCGCGATCGACTTAATGCTCATTTTTGATGTACGTAGACTAATTTTTTAGAAAATGTTTTCCAGTCGTTCGTTTTTTTTACAAGGAACTTTAAGTTTAAAGAACATTAATATTAATTACAGACGGTTTAACATCACCGCTAACTTTTAAGCCCTTTCTTTTCTGTTAATATATCTAAATTATTCTAAGTGATATATTATTTGAAAACTGTATGAGGAAAGTAAGATAACTCTGCTTTTAATTAAAGTATTTTGCAAATATAAATGACTAATTTTGAGAATATACATCCTTTTAATTTACGTGGAGTTTGTAGGAATGATGAAAAAATATTAAGAAATTATATACCATTCAATGTCTTGCTGCGATGCCTTTGGGAGAGTTTTTGATGATTTCTGAGATTAAGTTTTGTAGCATATTCAGCTATTTAGATATTTAGGATATTTATGTGCTGGTGTTTTGGGGTATTTTATTAGTGAATATTATTGGGTTCCTCTCTCTCTCTCTCTTTTAATTTAAACTTATAAATTTTAGAGATTTTAGTGACTTTTCGTATTTTTATTTTAAAGATGGTTACATTATCTTTGATGTTTGGTGGCTCAGTTATATTGCGCGCTTAGTTGTTTTAGAATTTTAATATATATATATATATATATATATATATATATATATATATATATATATATATATATATATATATATATATATATATACAAT
>BMAV01014945.1:0-75790 GCA_019973955.1 Trichonephila inaurata madagascariensis
TAAAAAAAAAAAAACCGGTTACATTAAACGTATGTTATAAACCAGAAGATCAAATACCATGTTCAGTCAATTGGTAAAACCCTATTGCATACTGAAACATGCTAATGTTACAATTCATACAAACACATTTTACTGCAAAACAATAGTTTTATTTATGTAACATAATGGTCATTGGTTGACCACCTTTCAAAGCAGAATTTAAAATGGGGTTTTAGTAGTTGGCTATGTGTAATGACATAGATAAAGTTTTTCACTTTTGGGTTAAAGTGTAGAATAGGGAGCCTTTGGATTCGGCGACCGGAATCGATCGCCAAATAACTTAAATGCACTACTGATAACTTTATAAATTTTTTTTTATTTCTCATTAATATTTGTTTATTTTCATTTTAAAATTCCACTTTGTAATTTCTCTTAACACCTATTGCTAAATTAATTTGCTTGGCTCCTAATTTCGGTTGCTAAAAATAACTTCACCCCTATTTTACACTTAAACTCAGGGTGGTTTAAAAGAATGTTGCTTACAAATATGAATTTAGTTTTGACTTGAATTAATTAAACAATATGACTTATGAATCAAATAAATTGCTTTTTAAATAATGCGCCAAAATAAAGTAAACATCACATTTACCATATCACTTAATTGGCAGTCAACTATACAGAGAGTGTAATTAGTAATTTTACCAACTTATTTAACCTATCTTATATTAAAAACAAATCATGTACTTTTAGTTTTACAAACAAGAAAAAATCAGTTAAGTAAAATAACAACAAAGAATCGAGTACTCATCTTAATATGTGCTCCTCCGCGTGTAACGTGGTAAATACGAAATATAGTTCGCAAGATTTAAGAGAATTAAATTTGTTGTTGATCCCCAATTTTCAAAATATGTAGCCAGTATATTAAAAGAGTTTCTGTAATCCTGAATATGTCTTTTAATTTGTCCGAGAGCATTAATTAACGTTTTGGGAGGTTTTGAGTACATGTTACGAATCAAATTCGATTTTTGAGTATGTCTTTTTTCTCCGTGTGGAACGGATCTATTCGCGTTTCTACTAATCTTCTTGCGTAAAATAGTCTTTTTAATTACGATTTCATTTGGAAACCGCTTTCCGTACAGAGTAATTTGTTTATGTAAATTAGAGCTTCTATTTAAGTGCTAGTCGTTTAATAGGGGGGATGATGGTTAAAAATTGAGATAGAAGAAACCATAGCGTTAGCGACCGGTGTGGTCGTGTAGTTAATTCAAGAAGGAACAATTAATCGTTGAAGCAAAAACGCTCAGGATAATAGATATATATAAGTGCTCTTATTTCTATTATAATTAATTTAATAAGTTTGATTGCTGCTCGGGTTTGGTGATTTAAGTGCATCCTCAATTAAGTTGATTGAGACTATTAATATAGACAATCAAACTGTTTAGATTGAAAAATGGTTGATCTCTTTACTCGAACGCTCCAAAACCAGCCTGTCCTAAAATTCGCATACTTTTTATACCACGTTTTGGTGTTTCTATTTAGTTTAAAAGTAAAATCTTGCTTCCATTGATAAATTAGTCACAATCTTACTTTTCAATAGAGCCGGAAAGTCTTTCCAGAGTGTCATTGGTGCAAAGCTGATCAGGTCTCCACCCAGTTATATTCTTAATTGCTTGAATTTTACTATTGACGGGTTTTAAGAAATCCTATTTCATTTTTGGATTTTTTGGCGATTTTTAGTTTTATGGATATATTGTAGCTATAAGCTACGCTATCACATAGGCCTCAAAAGCATTAACAACAACAGTGTTTAATTTCATGTAAATCACATGCGATTCCTATAAATATGTATACACGTTGAGTATATGTATACACGTAGAAAATAGACAGTACGTGAAAGGAGTGCTTTATTTTTTAATGAGAGGTTTTGCATCAGGGGATATATCCTAAGGCAGTGCTTCTCAAACGTTCAATACTTGCAACCCAATATTCAATCATAATTTTCATCTCGCCCCCCTCCATACAATAACCATGTATTGAATTCGATAGTACGATACTTTGAAGCTAAAGCTACAACACGACTTTAACCTCTTAAGTAACTCCGGCGTATATAGATGTCTCGCTCAGCCAGTGCGTAAATTTCCTTCGACGTGTATATGCGTTTTTCCGAAATACGATCTTTTCTGTTCCTGCTATCCATAAAATTATTCCGAAGGCTTTAGAATGCAATAAAATGAACTTGGCAGTGTTTACAAAGGATTTACTTATTTATTATGTCTCCTCCCCCCAATACACTACATACGTTTGCATACGTGCAAACAGTGGCATTGGGGAGCGGATCGCGTAACTTTTAATTGGCATTTACGAGATTAATTCTAAGCACCGTACAAATTATCAAGATAAGTGTTAACATTTGCATATAATTTTATAAATGAAAATCCCGTGGGGCCACTGGTAATTGTTAAACTTATTCCTAACTTGTTATATTAATTATAAAATACATTGTGCACAGTACTGATACATTTATAAGTGTATTATATCCGTGTAAATGTTTTTATCACTATGTCATAATGAATTTTGTTTGTTTACTTTCACTAATTTTTTAAATAACCTTTTGTTTTCAACTTTTCAATATGCTCACACTTCCCTCCTAGGTTTATCACGCCCCCTATGGGGCGCGCCCCGCAGTTTGAGAAGCGCTGTCCTAAGGAGAAGTAAAAATATGTTGTGGACTCACTCGAATCCAGCACTCATGCGTGGTCATCTCGTGTTTTGGTCAGGATAGAATGACTCACTCCTCAAATTACTGACTTTCACACTTCTTTATAAATGTATAACAAGACTTTATTAAATACATTCATACTTTATAGACTTTATTAAATACTCTCATCAACGCTAATTACAACACTCGGCAATATGGTAACTCTCGCAACAGACCGCTAACCTTCTATCTCTCTCGAGTGTCTGTTTATATAGCCGCGCTTTCCTGGCGCTCTCTATAGTTGGACAAATTATACCGAAAATTTTTTCATGGAAAACAGTCTAAACTTGATTCTAAAATTGAACAAGATGTTGCTTCTAACCAATACAGCCACTCCAATTAGAGCATTTAATAGAATAACAATTTGTTACAAAACCATCTAGTTTAATGTAATTAAAAACTTAATGCATAAAATTAAACTATAGAAAATGATTCTGAATCACGAAAATATTAATTACATATAATTTGTGACCACAGTGGTGCTCTTGAATTCTGATTCTATTATTACGAGATAATATAGATTGATTTATATGCATTAAAGGCATTTAAATGTAATGTAGTATTTTAATAAATTAGGTCTCTCTTGGGTCAAAGGCCTTCCTAGTTAGTAACCAAATAAAAAAATTGATTCATAATAATGAGATCAGTTATCAATAACAGTTTTTGGACAGTTTGTATAATGCAGCAAATCCCAGTGGCTGAGTAGTAGTTTATCACGCTTCCACATCACAGGACCCGGGTTCAAATTCCAGGCTGATCCAGGTTGGCTCAGCCTTATATCCCTTCAGTGGGTCGATAAATGCATACCAGTTGATCGAAACATCTGCACATGCACCCCAGTGCCTAAGGCCACGAAAACTGAGATAGGAACAGTAGGCCTTGTGACGGGTTCACGCGTCTTTTCATTAACATAACCTCTGGGTTCTTTGGTGGCCAAGATTAATGGCAACTCTTTTCCAACCAAAACCCCAGAAGTGAAATGTGAAAAAGAAATGCAAATAAGATAGCTTTTAAATAACAGAAGTTTCAGTAAGTGAGATGGCAATTTGGGGAATGGTATGTGTCAAAGAGACAAGTGTGAATTGACAGCCAATCGTGAAGTTACCTGGAAAATAAGCCATTAAGTCAAGGTGCATACCATTGCACGTGCGCCCAGACGTTTCTTCATAAGATTGAATCTAAATTTGGATTAAGGTAGGATTAATTATTTGATATTAGAACTTGTAATATTATTAGAAGTGAGAGTAAGCGGATTAAATAATTTTAGTGGTCTAAGTTACGTGATTCGGTTTAACTATTACTGTGTGTTTGTTCATTATAGATTTCGCTTAATTAATATTATTTAAATTGTCAACATTTAAGTTCCATTCTTAATAAAGACGTATTAAGAATTAAAAATGTCTATTCCTTTTGCAAACCCTACACCTCTAGCTCACGCTGACAATTAAAGATTCGGTCACCCAAGGGGGCGGTATCACAGCCTTGGCCCTCATTGTTTGTGACCATAAGGAGGAGATTACTGACTTTATCCCCTCGATCCCAGGATTTCAAGAGTGTGATGAAGAAGATGTAGAAACCTGGATTGCATGCGATGCAGAAGACGTGGATTTCAAATGCTAAATAATGACGAGATTGTGACTTCCGTGGAAGAAGAATCCGACCTTGTCGACGATGAAACGGATGAAGACGAGAACAACAACAACAACGAAAGTAGCAAGGGTCCATCAATGCTGACGCGTTTTCTGCGTTAGAGACAGCTATGCAGTGGTACGTAAAACAACAGAGTGCTGTCCTACTCAATTACTGCTGCTCAAGAGAATCAGAGACCTTGCAGCGAAAAAGAAGGTGCACAGGTACGGAAAAATAAGTGATTATTTTCCACAATAAAGGAAAATTGACATTTTCACCTTATTTTGCTTTTTCTTCAAGCGCGTTTCCCGCATGGGATGATTTTCAATATTCGCATAGTGTCAGTTTAATATACTGCATGGATCGCATTCGATTTTTGGTTATCCGAACGGTGTCCAGTCCCAATTAACTCAGATAAACGACGTTCTATTGTAAAAGAAAAATCACGCAGCGGGTTTTCCATTGGGTAATTGCATTTAAATGCTAGTTGTTTGTAACAAAATCGTATTATGTCTCATACAATGAGAAATGACTCCCAACCCGAGTCGGAACTCGCTCCATGGTAATGCTGTTTGCATTGGTTGAAATCCAACTGTAACGGACCAATCCGCGGTTCTACTAATAAGCCTCTTGGGTAAAACTAACCTTTTTAACTGTGATTTTAGTTGAAAAACTCTCTCAGTGAAGAAGACTGGATAGATGCAAATTAGAACTTCTATTCAAGTGGTTAAAGTAGAGTAGGCGATGATGTGGTTGAAAGTGGATATAGAAGCGTGAATAAGATAACGACCGGAGGTCGTATAGTTAATCAAGTTCAAAGATATCCAAAGATAATTCAAGCATATGAGTCAAGAACTCTTCCATGTTAAGACAAATGTATTTATTTCTATAATATTTAATTTTATCCTACGTGATTACTCCTCGGGTTTAATGTTTTAAGTGCATTCTCCACCAAAAGTTGCTTAGAGTGATTAAGTGAATTAGATAATACAGTTGTCTTACTCTTTTCCCTACCGGGATTGAGTTTAGTGTTTTTTTTTTAAGAGCCATTTTTGGCTATACCCCAAAAACATACAAAAGGTCTTGGTCTGGACGGGAAAAAAAGTATGAAAGATGGAGGGTGAAAATAGAGAAGGATCACTGGGGTCCCCGGGGTCTTACCCCGTGTTTACCAAAAGAAACCCCCTTGGGAAAAGGAAAAGCCCTGGGGTACCTGGGGTTTGGGAACCCGTACCCCCCTAAAGGGTGGGGCCCCTGAGGGCTTTCCCTATCGACCAAACCCCCCGGTCCACCGTTACATAACGACTTCCGAACGAACAGGGAATGGATGAATTGTTTTTGGGGGGTAAGGGGGAAAACTTGCTTTGTGACATCTAAACCTTCCTTTTTAAAAAAGAAAAAAAAAATTCAAAAAAAACAAAACAAAATAAAAAATGATTTATATAAAGGGGAACAGTATCAAAAAAATATTTGGGGGCCGAAAATTTGGGGCACTCTTTTACTTTTGTTTTTAAGTTTGTATGCTTATAGAAAACTTTTGTAACACCCAAAATCAAAATTTTTTTATCTTGGGAAATAATTTGATATCGGGGTAATGGGCCAAGTACTGCTTGGGTGATGGGGCAACCCAAGCAGCACTTCTTGTTGCTGGGAAAGAAAACAATATGGCGGCCTAGGGTAATTTAATGATACTAATAATTTAAAAATTGTTTTGAAATGCATGGAAATAATTTCAAATAAAGGATAGAAAGATTGAGAATAACCTGAAATCAAAAAGAATGAATAATAATATTTGAATAAAAGTAAAAGTACTAATAATATATTATAAGGCATATATAATAATCTTATTATTTTATCGTAATTATGTATAATATTCATATAGTACGATTTTTTAAGGTTTTTAGAAATAATTCTTAAAAATTTAATTAAATAGTAATTAATAAAAAAAAAATAACGTCGAATTGAAAATTAAAAATAATGCATAAGAGAACTCGTAATACATAACTATAAATAAACAATAATAGCTATAAATAAACAACAGAAATAGTTATAAATAAATAAGATAATTATAATTAAGTAATAATAATTATAAATAAATAACAAAATATGTATTAATATTTATAAATAAATGCTAAAAGAAACAATTATAAATAACGAATATTATACGATGATTACACATAGTAATAATTGCATTTTTTTTCATTATGAATAAAATAATTACATAATGTATGTTAAAATTAATTTAGAGTATCAATTACAAAGTAGTGAAAGCTTGCAATATGAAACTTGCTCTGCAAGTTCCTTCAACGAATTTCATCGAACAAAGAACGTAAAAAACATTTTTAAAAAGAAAATAAACGATTTATAGCGATAATTAAAAGCACAACACTTATTCTTCTAAGAAAAAAAATATTCTAGTACTCACTCATTTTAGAAATATCCGTATTCGAAAGTAGCCCAGAATTAAACAGAAGACTCAAATAGAAAAATTAATTGAAAATGGTTAAATTTTTAAAGATATCGTCTGAAATTAAAGGGTTATAGCGGGAAAAAACGAATAAAAGTTATTTCTAATATACGTTTATCCCCATGGTAACCACATCGACAGAAGATAAAAATATTAAGCTAACCATATTGTAATATTATTGCCCATCTTGGCGAACATAAACAACAGCTTGGCGCTACTACCCTTATATCAAATTAGCAAGGTTTATTTATAGCTATTCTTATGTTTATTTATAGAGTTATGTATTACGAGTTCTCTTATGCATTATTTTTGTTTTTTTACAGTTCGATGATTATTCTTTTAAATAATTACTATTTAATTATATTATATATGATTATTATTTCTAATAACCGTTATAAAATCGTACTATATGAATATTATATATAATTACGATAAAATAATATTATAAGATTATATTGATTGAATATTAACGTCGCACTGTTCAGCTACACGAGGGCTTTTGACGACGGACCACGTAATTTTGAACCATGGCAAGTGACGTGGACGACACCTGAGCTGGCACCCCCTCTCCTAACTACCACACCACACCAACGGGAGGACGTTTCAGCTCTCGACAGATTTAACGTGCATCGCTGCCCTACACGGCGGGTCTTTAGTGGTACTGGGCTCGAACTCGTGACAAGGCAAGCCACGATCCGATACCTATACCACTCGGCTACCGCGGCCACATTTTAAGATTATTATATGCTGCTTATAATACTATTATTAGTTCATGTTACTTTTTATTACATAATATTATTCATTATTTATTGATTGATCTAGGTTATTCTCAATCTCTTCTATATTTTTATTTGAAATACATTTCCAATGTATTTCAAACATTCTTTAAATTATTGTGTATCATTAAATTACCGCTAGGCCGCCATATTGGATTTCATTCCAGCAACAAGCAGCACTTGGCGCTATTACCCCCGTTATCAAATTAGTTCCACATAAACTCTTAATATCTAAAATCTTAAAAGTAAAATACTTTAATAATTAGCGAATTTAAAAAAATTTGATAAACTCAAGCAAAATATGCAATAAAAGCAAACTAGAATTTAGTTATTAAATTCTAAGCAGTATAAAAAGGCAAAATACAAATAAACGCTTAAAATAGAATACATACTTTTATATCTATTACATCTAATTTAGAATAGAGGTTTCAATAGCATTTTTAAAATTCGTTATTAGAGAGAAACTTACGCTTGAAAACTTCATTGCATCCATAATTTCTATTTGTATCCCTCATGTTCGTTTTAAACACAAAGCTTTAGAATTTCGTTTGCCAATTCTGATTCATCATTCTTTATATCTTCCCAAGCATGTGAACGCACAAAGCTTTCGAAATTGAGTCTGATGAAATTCATCACTTGTGATTTCAGATCAGCGTCCTCGATTATATCAGCCCATAATAATATCAACTCTGCATTGTGTACCGATGCCTTAGACATTAGAGTGTTTCCACACATTTTTCGTAAATCCATCACTTTATATTTATGTGCTACGAGGTAGAGGTTGCACACATCATCGAAAGTCAAGTCTGTTGCAACTTCAATGGTTCCAGTGTACAAAAACTCAAGGAATCTTTTCATTGCAGGCACAAGCACACGTTCGATCGGCACTGAGCGGAGTGTATGTTTCTCCTCATCATGGCGAAACATCTTTCTAAACACTGGAGACCTGGCAGCAAGGATGGAGCTGTTCACCCGGATTCTTTCAGTTCCAACTTCCAGAATATAATCTGAATTCCAGGAATTTTTATACATTGATTCTAGATCTTCAGAAAGTTTTTGCCAGGTGGGGTTTGGGAGAGAGACCTCAGTGTCAATGGATTGCTTTTCAGTTACAGGTGTTTTGATTACTTTCAAGCAGCAATGCAAGTCTATCACATCACTCAGGAATGTCTTCCAGGAGTTGCTTCTGTACTCTCCGATTTTGCAGCACTTGCAGTCATCTATAATGGAAAAAGAAGCGGTCCATTTGATTCTCACTCTTCCTCGCCTATCTTTAACGGATACTTGATACTCTATGACAGGAGGAATGTCATAATCATAGGATTTATTTTTCTTACTGAAATCAAGAGGTTGTTTAATGATGGGTTGGGGGTTGTTTAATGGTGTTTCGTCGAAAACAAAAAGTGGTGGATTGTATACAGTCCGATTCTTGTCATTGGTTCGTGTTTCACAAACATGGAACAGGCCAAATCCATTTTCATATTTTGTCAGCTTCAATCTGTAAGAGAACAAACTTAGTTCCAAAAAGGGACGTACAATTTTTATTAGTCGAAGACCTTCGTGGGTTCCACAAATGTAGGACTAGGTATTCAGTCGAAAAAAAAACCAATGGGACCCATGTCATTTGTGCTTCGTTTTAAAAATAAAAGTATTTTCCTTTAAAGGGCCCTTTGTTTTTTCGATTTTGAAACTTGTTTTTCAATTTCTGATAGAAAAAAAGTAACAGTCGTCAAGTATTAAATTCAGAAGGCTAAAAGTAATTGAGTTGAAGGAACGTCCCTTCGGGAATACTTAATGAGCTTTTACATTATACTTCGCTATCTCTCACTTAGATTAATCAATTTTGCCAAGTAAAAAGTATGCCCCGTGCAATTCCACAAGTTAGCAAGACAATTGCAAAGACTGTATTATTCCGCAACATGAGATGATTGATTGATTGATTAACCTTTTATTTTTGTGGATTAAACAATATTAAAAGTTAGAAATTCCAATATTAATGAACTGGAGGTAAGAGTTATTTTATTGACTTCGTTTCTCGAAGGAAATTTTCCTGTGAGCTTTGGCTTCCCAAAAGAGTTTACTGGTGGGGTTTTTTTAGTTTTTAAAATTTAGTCATTTTAAAATTCGAGAATGTATTTAAAAAATCGCCTCAGCTACAACACTGAGTGGGAGTGTGTTATTTTGGTACAGTTTGTAGCTTCATGATTAAAATATTTCTTCCAAAAGAACTTTCTTAAAAGTAGTTTTTTTTTCATGATTTTTAAAAGGGGCCTCAGTGTTTCGTTAAAAAAAATTCCCAGCATCATTTGGATAATTGATCTGAAAAAATCACAATGATGAGTTTTCGTCCTGAAGGCTGAGTTGAGATTATTTGTGTTAAAATCATTTATATAAATTAATTCTTATAATAGAACTTTAATCCGTTTAAAGTGTGGGATTTATTAGTACCAATTCAGTCGCACATTCTTTTTTATATGTTTATAGAAAAGTCACTTTTTAGTGTGGGTTTTTTTTTCCTTTTATTTTTTTCATTTCAGTGCATTTCTGTGAAGTAAAATTATTAACTGCCGACTGGGTGGTGTAGTCCCGGCCCAAGTCGGTGGATTTTCATGATGCAGAAAATCGACAACTTCTACGTCATACAGTTATGCGACATGTAAAATATCCCTAGAGTGCTTGTTTGGCTTGGGTGCTGTCGGGAAAATTAAAATTTTTAGTACCATTTCGCATCGTCAGAGCTCAGGTGCCTCCCTCTGGGGGGACTGGGCATCAAAATCACAATATGTTGATTGGAATTCCATTCGTACCACCTATAAGGTGCAGCACTTAAAAGTGATACCAACTCTCGGGAATGTGCTAGGTCTGCGTAGGTAAATACCCCAATCCGCAGCCCCAATAGAAATAATAAAAATTATTAACTTGTGCTTTAGAAAAGATGTGGTAAGAAATCAATGAAGTTTATCTTGACTGTTTTCATGTGAGATTTGAAGACTAGGTGGCCGAGTGTTCATGATCGTGAGTTCATGGCCATCGTTGTTTCTGTTGAATCATGGGTTCGAGTCTTAACACCAATAAAGATCCGCAATATTTCAGAGATGATGCAAATTATATCTGAGGGCAAAAGTAGTTAAGGGGTCATGGTCACGAACACGTGACCGGCACTGTCGAGTCACGGGTTCTAAGCCAGGTGCCACTAAAGACTCGCCATGTAGAAAGACTAATACATTTGAATCTATCTAGGCTCAAAATCCTCTCTATGGTATAGAGTGAAAGTCGGCTGATAGGGTGTCGACTCCGATGTCGACCTCGTCACTTGACCATTGTTAAAAACTATGAAATTTGGTATCAGCCGCCCTCGTGGTGCTTCATAGTACTACGTAAATGAAAATCAATCTGCACAATAAATCTATCGAGGCTCAAAGTCAGCTCATTGGAGGGAGGAAAGTTTTGAAAAGGGGGTGCCAGCTGGAGTGTCATCCTGGTCACCTGCCCATGGCTAATAGCCGTTTTGTAATAAACATCTTGAGTTCCATTAAAGCTGTCAGGGTCTTATGATTATAAATCTCGGGCAATTTTTAAGGAAATATATCTATTCTATCTTGGTACATTTGGAGAGAAGAAAGTACAAAATGAATTAACTATAAATGATTCCATTCTTCACCGATTAGGTACATGGGGCCCGAGGGGGTTTAAAAGGACGTTTAATTCCGGTGAGAACCAGGAAACGTTCAGCTAAAAAGAAGACAAGTATATTTTAGAATTATATATTTGAGGAAGATGATGAAATAATTGATAATATCCTGAAACTGAGGATTGAATCCAGAGCAGTATGGAGAGATCGACGACAAAAGATTGGATAAGTAATGAAACATATTTGCAGTACATGAGTCCGGGGGAAATGATATTCACTAAGCACATAAATTTAATGTACACCAACCCATTTAAATGAGGGAAATTAGGTCTCTCTCTCTCTTTCACTCACAACTGAATCAATACCAGTTATAAGCTAGCGATTATAACACATTCTGGCTTTTTGAAAACCAATATACAATACTAACGAAAGAACTTTATTATGCTTAAATTCTTTTTGTGCTATATAAAGATGCTTTAAAGAATTTAAAGAGAAAATTTGTAATAAATTAACAAACATATACTCAAGCTTGTGCCATCGTTGTGATAATTTAGTAACTATATTTTTTTTAAGAAATTAAAAATAAAGTACACGAATTTCCCCCACACACAGATCACGTGTTTTATTCATTTAAATTCTTTCTCATAAACAGGGGGACAATTAGTGACGGATGGATTTATTGAAAATTGAAAAAGGAACAAGATGTAATTCTTAATACAAGATGCAGTAACGGAGCCAATACGTTTTATTTTGAACCATAATAAAGTAGCAAAACTACCATGTCTGCTGGTACACCCCATTCATGGCACGCCCAAGTTTTTCTATAAGTAAACTAGTTAATTTCTCACGTTTGGTGACGGAGAAATGAAATGACATCAAATTGAACCGACAGCTCAGTTTCATTTATTGCACTTCTATCCCAAATAATTTGCCAAGTTGACGAAAAATAAAGAAACACTATGGGTAAAATTCTAGCAGAGCCCACACCCTTGACGACAAAACGAAAAAAGCGCCAAGCCAGAACGAGATGGCGGCAAGTGAATACAGAGAGATAAGGTGGATGCGTAATGAAAATGTATGTAAACAATACAGAAATTAAGCATTTAAGATAAAAAAAAATATATAAAAACAGCACTTATTTTCTTACTGCTAATCTTTTCCGAGTGGAGGGTACAGCGTAACGACTGATTTTAAAAAGTCTTGAAGGTCTCATCGCTAAGTGAAGGATCGTGTGAGCGCCGCCATTTTTATTCTGCGAAGTAATGGTCAACTACTTCGGCGTGGCTGGTGACAATTTCGAAAAAAAGCGTTTTATTGTCGACCATGTGTTACATGCTACCGATCGTTACATTTAGGACATTCATAACTCTAAGCAATAAATCCTTCCTTCATGCACTATTCAATCAATTCTTTCTAACCTTTCACATTCAACAAAGTAAAAAATTCCAAGATATATTCCTTCACACACACCATTCCAGCCCGGTTCCCCAAAACAAAATGAAATTCGGAATGCCCGCCGACAAAATACGAAATTTCCAGAAATAGGTTTACCATATTTAGTGTATCAGAGTAAGGTTACCAAGATGGCACAATTATCGCCAACCCGAAATAATTCGCGCCAAGGGTGTGGGCTCTCCTAGGACTGAACCCTGCTGCAATTTTTTTAAAATGCTCTATGACAATTTCAGGCTGTTAAAATATTTGCTTCTCATACTTGGTTTAATCTAATTAATCAACAACTTTAACGGTGTATTTAAATCTTTGTTGATGTAATTCAGAGAGTATTCAAATATTTTAAAGATTTAAGAAAATGTTTATTCTATCTTGTGTTTTTGTATTTAAGCAGCAAACTTTGTTCAACTTTTCGGTAGTATTCATTTTAATTCTCATCGGAATAGTGAAAAATTGGATGATTTAGCAAGGGAAACTTTTAGTTAAAAAGCCTTTAAATTACTTTTAAACCAGTGGGGCTGTGTGGCATCACTAAAAGTGAAATAAAGACGCCACATATTTAGTTTTCAATAACTTAAGGATAACAGATTTTAATTGTATAAGTATTCAAAAGTTAATCACACAACGATATTTCCATATTTCATCAGCCCTTATTAATCCCTCAATATTTTCATTAAATAAAAAGTTTAAATATATTAATGCTGAAATCCCATCAGAATTTTTTTTTTACAAACAAAGTTGAATATTTCCAAATATAAAAATCAGCAACTAATTTGTAGCGAATGAAGCAAGCGAGGACATAATTTTAAAATTTAAGGGTCTCAAATACCATTTTTACCATACTGTGAAAGATTTCTATTCAGTTTATGGAACTTTAATTTGAGCAATTGTGCTTTATAATGCACTAAATTTAAAAATTTTTAACGTGAAATTCAATGCTGAAATTAATTAACACTCATACAGCAAAAACTAGAAAATAATTCTATCTAGAGGGCAAAAACTAAGTTTAAAAAAACAAGTACAAAGAAACACACATAATTCAGAATATTTTGATGTTTATTTTAAGAATACCACAAGTCATTTTTTTTTAAAACAAATTGCTTAAGCATTTTAATCTTCGACATCTAATCAAGTTGAGCGTCCAAAAACATTAAAATATTGGAAACATAAAAACATTTCTATTTTAACACGAATAGAGCAAAATCCCAAAATTATAATAAGTTATTATTTTGCCATTTTTATTTATTTTTAAAAAGCACAAAAATTCATTATCGCTTTATGCAAAATTACTAAACACTTATTCATTATATAGTCCGAACAAAAAATTTCAACTTTCGTGAAACTGAGTTTAATTAAAATAAAGTCTTTCCTCATTACAATGTTTTCGTAAGTAAAAGTAACGGTAAATTTAATAAAAGCACAGTACAAATTATCAATGGAAGGAAATAGTATCACAAAAGATATCAGAGTTCCGAAATATTTTTTACTTACGTAAAAAACTAAGTCTTCATAAAAGTAAAATAGCACTTGTAATTAAAAGAAATTAAAAAAATGTTCCAATACATTTGTACAAGTTATGCAACAAAAGCAAGCTGGAGTTCAACTATTAAACTATGAGTGATATAAAAAATGCAAGATACTAAAAACTAGTAAAAATAACTAATTATCAATTTTATCTACTGCATCCTACATCTTTACCAGAATATTCTGTGATCTATAAAGCTGTACTTGATAAACTGCATCCACGATATTTATTTTTCTATACACCAGTGTTAAGGTTAAGCTTATGAGCACAAAAGCTTAGAATTTGGTACGCCATTTTACTTTCGTTATCCATAAAACTTCGCCAAGTATCCGAGCCAACAATAATATCGTAATTAAGTCTAATAAAATTCGCAATTGCCAATTTCAAATCTTGGTCTTCATGTAGATTGGCCAACATTAAGACAGAGGTTACGTTGTCTACCGAGACCATGGACAATAGAGTAGCGATGCACATTTTCCGTAAATCATTCACTTCATATTTAATTGCTGCAGAGTACAGTTCACTCACTTCTTCCAAAGTCAAGTCTACTGCAACTTCTTCAATTCTTCCCGTGTACAAAAACATAAGCAATCTTTTCAATGTAGGCAGTTGCACACCTTCAATCGGCACTGAATGGAATGTATTTTTCTCTGTATCATGGTGCAAAATCTTTTTGAACACTGGAGACCTGGCGGCAAGAATGGAACTGTTCACCCGGATTCTTTCCGTTCCAATTTCCAGAGTACAATCTGCATTCAAGGAATTTTCATACATGAATTTTAAATCTTCGGAAAGTTTTTGCCGAGCGGGGTATTCGAAAGAATACTCGGTGTTAACGAGTTGCTTTTCAGTTACGGGTGTTTTGATTACTTTCAAGCAGCAATGCAAGTCTACAACATCACTCGGGAATGTCTTCCAGGAATTGCTTCTGTACTCTCCGATTTTGCAGCACTCGTAGTCATCTGTAATGGAAAAAGAAACGGCCCATTTGATTCTTGCTCTTCCAAGCCTATCCACGATGGATACTTGATACTCTATGGCTTGAGGAATGGTAGCTTCCTCTAATTTATTTTATCATATTTCAGAGTGACTACGAGATTGTTTACATCAGATCTACCAACATTCGGATTCGTGTCACTTTTTCGTGTTTGATAAACATGGAACAAGCCAAATCCATTTTCATACTTCACCAGCTTCAGTCTGCAGGAGAACTGATTTAATTCACAAATGTAAGGACTGTACAATTCCTTATTGGTGGAGAGTTTACAAAAAAGATTTACGTTCCACTTAAATCTGTAGGTTTCGGCGGGAATTCGAGTCGCAATGAAAAAGTCAATGACATCAAAGTCAATTAGAACTTCTTCTTCTTCAGAAATAGAGTATGTTTCATATGAAGAAGAAGAATTTTCAGATTCCTTGGCCTCCATTCACGATCCTTTGTTTCTTAAATTCCTTATAGAAACGAGTAATAATCAAATACTGAAAACAGAAGAAGGCGAGGAAAATAATTTAACCGCAAGAATTTCGATGTAGAAATATTTAACGCGATTTCTTTTTTATTTTTTTGTAATCTCAAACGAAGAGATTGATGATTTTAGAGTCAATAATGCTGGGTAACCACACTGAGCCACGCGGAACTCCAAAATTAAAAATTTAATTAAGCATGCAGAAGCTGTATTAAGCCGCTACTCTGTAATTGATTGATTGGTTATTTTTTATTAATGAGTGAATGAATATTCAACCGACAAGGACGACACCTGAGATGGAACCTCCCTCTTCTAACTTCTACACCAACGGGAGGAAGTTTGAGCTCTCAACAGATGCAACGTGCATTGCCCCCCACACGGCGATTCTTCTGTGGTATTAGGCTCGAACTCCTGATACGCTGACCACGAGTCCATTACCTTGACCACAAGGCTACAGTGGCCACTATTTTTACTAGGCTTGCATTTTTGTAAGCTAAATTAAAACAACTCAGTGGCGCCACAGCCCATGAGGGCGTAGGCCTACCGTGCCCATCTCAGTATTCGTGACCTTGGGCACTGACGTGCAAGAGCAGATGTTCCGACCAGTTAGTCAGTCCGACGCAGAATTCCCAATGTTTAGTTCCCAAGCATGATACTCATTTATCGACCCCTTGAAGAGATGAAAGGCTGTGTTCGATTTTACCCAGTCCGGGATTTGAATCCCGGACCTGTGGCGTAAAAGCATGATACCCTACCACTCAACCACCGGGCTTCGTTTTTGTAAGTTAAGCAATATTAAAAAGTTTTGTTGCCCATCCGGTATAGTAGTTAGTGACGCTGACTGCAGTGCCATAGGGTCTAGGTTCGAGTCCTGGAGAAGGCCTGAATGTTTGTAAATATATAGTGCCTTCACGGCATAGGGGTACAGCCAATGAGCCGCAAGTCCTTCCCTGAGGTTGGAGGGGGGGGGAGGCGAAAAACCCCCGCCCCCCCCAGGGTGTACTGGGTGGAACCGAGAAAAAACCCCTGTCCCCCAAAGGTACTCAAAGCTAAGGTGACAACGGGTTAAAAAATCCCCCGCCCCAATGAATAGTGGCCGCGGTAGCCAGTGGGATAGGTATCGGACCGTGGCTTCCTTGTCACGAGTTCGAGCCCAGTACCACAAAAGACCCCCGTGGGGGCAGCTGACGTTAAATCTGTCGGGGCAAAACGCCCCCCCCGTTGGTGGGTGGGTATTTGGGGAGGGGGGGGTGCCAGCTCAGGTGTGTCCCGTCACTTGACCATGGTTCAAAATTACGTGGTCCGTCCCCAAAAACCCTCAGTAGCTGAACGTGCGACGTTAATTTCAATCAATCAATAAATCAATAAAAAACCACGATAATTTCGGGCCGCATTAGCCCACCCGTGACAAAGTCCAAAAACAAAAAATTTTTAAAAATTCAGTGGAGAACCATGACCTGGTGTTAAGGTATGTTTCATTGGCTCTAAGTTGTAGAATTTAAATTTTGGTTGCATTGTAGATTTCGATCCTTTTTTCGTTTTAAGTTTTTATTTTAGCAGTTCCTTGAAGGCCAATTTTAGGAGAAACTTAGGGTTTTCTTTCCTGTTTCCGTATGAGACATGTGGATTCGGTAGCCGTGTGATTAACTCCTACCAAGTTTCCCCCGTTCCTTTATCCCCTGTGTTTCGGGCCTTTGGGCTCAAAAATCCTCGAGATTAATATTCCGCCTTTCAGCTAAATTTTACACCACGAATTTGAACCATGGTCAAGCGCGTGGACGACACCGAGCTGGCACCCCCCCCAACTACCACACCAACGGGGGGCGTTTCAGCTCTCGACAGATTTAACGGCATCGCTGCCCTACTGGGGGGTTTCTTTGTGGTACAGGGCTCGAACTCATGACATGCCTGCCATGATCCGATACCTTAACCACTAGGCTACCGCAGCCCTAGGAATACAGCTCTCGTTCATTCAACTCTTGAAATCCTTAACTCTCAAACTGTGTTTCCCCAACTGAAAGGGCGCCCCTTTTGGGAGCGCAGACATTTGAAAAGTCGAAAACAAAAAGTTATTTAAAAAATTATTAATTTTCTGAAAGTAAACTGACATATTACTTTCTGATATAATAAAATATAGATTTCACATTTAAACTGATATAATACAATTATAAATCTTTTCAGTACTTATAATGTATATTTTATTATTAATTTAAAGTACTAAGTTAAAAAAGTTCGATAATTATTAGTGACTCCATGGGCTTTAACCTTATCTTGGGTAATTTGTACGGTTTTTAATTAATTCCTTTAAATACCGATTTAAAAATCGCAATTCGTTCCCCCAAAAGCCCGTTAATCACGTAGACGAGCATATTTTGATGTTTTTTTTGCGGGGGAGAGGGAGGAGGAAAGAAATAAATATAAGCAAAAATCATCTGAAATAAGTAAGTTCTTCGCAAATACTGTCAGGGTCCTTTTATTGCATTCCAAATCCCTCGGAATAATTTTATGGAGAGTACTACACAGAAAAGATCGTACTTCGGAAAGACGTATATATACGTCCAGAAAATTAATGCTTTGGCTGAGTGAGACGTTTAAATAAGTCTTTTGCACATAAGAGGTTAAAGTTGTATTGTAGCTTTAGTGTCAAAGTATAGTATTATTGAATTGTTGATACATTGTTGTTGTATGGAGGGGGGTCGATGAAAACGATGATTGAATAGTGGGTCGCGTATATTGAAAGTTTGAGAAGCACTGCCTTAACGCTTGTCTCATAGAAGCTGAAAGAATCAGGAAAACCCATAAGCATTAGATTTATTAACGGTAAAAACCATGAAACATTGTTTAATTATAGTAATTATAGTCTGCATTAATACAAATCAATAACATAAAAATTTATACAGAAATCTTTTTTAATTTAGGTAATTTGAAGTTTTAATTTTTTTTTACATAAATCAGAATGAATTTTGGAAATACGAGCTGAAATAATTAAAGCTGAATCTCAGAAAATCAATTACTTATAATTGTATTGAAATTCAGAAGAAAAAATTTTCAGTTAAAAAAAAATGTGTTGTAGTTCTTAAATATCATTGCAAAGTTTATCGAATTCTACTTATACCATGTTGCCACAATATTTTAAAAGTGAGAAACTTTGTACTTGATTACACCACGGAGTGAGTGAGTGAATATTAACGTCACTCTGTTCAGCTACACGAGGGCTTTTGGCAACAGACCTCGTAATTTTGAACCATGGTCAAGTGACGAGGACGACACCTGAGCTGGCACCCACCACACCAACTGGGAGGACGTTTGAGCTCTCGAAAGATTTAACGTGGATCGCTCCCCTACACGACGAGGCTTTAGTTATACTTGGCTCGAACTCGTGACAAGCCAGCCATGGTCCCATACCTTGACCACTAATCTACCTCGGCTACATTACACCACGGAAGAAACGTCAAAACGTTTCGTTGGAGATGATTTTTAAGCAAAACGGTTTGTGCACAAAGCTTGTTTCAACGTCGTACATATTCGTTATCAATTGATATTTTCTTTTTGCAATGTAATATTAAGATCATTACGATGACTTGTAACATCTATTAAAGTGCAAGACTTTTTACCCACAAAAGGATTTTTTTATAATCGATCTATGTTTTTAGTTGCGTTTTTTTTTCCACACACATTTTAAAAGAATTTTTTTCTCCAAAGTATAGATAGAAACTTTTCAAGACTTACTGTGTATGGACAACCAATGGACTATTGTATAATATGGAAGATCTTCGAATTTGGATCCTAAGCTCATAAGGATCGAAATAAATTGATGATGATTAAATTATCTGGATCAAATAAAATTAACTCTACTGGATTTCACACATTCTCATCCCTTTATCTCAATAGCTGATAGAGTGTGAGTGTATTAACGCTGCACTATAAAACAACACAAGGCTATGAGTGACGAACCTCGTAATTTTGAACCACGCTCAAGTGATGAGAATTACACTTGAGGTGATACCCCTTTCCAAATTACACACCACGCCAAAGGGAGGACTTTGAGCCTTAAGGTATCCGACTACGTTCGGAACCGTGATTTTGCAAAAGCGTGTAAATGGATAATATTTATGATATTTAGTGTCACTTAGATTAGAATACATGTGATAAACTGTACTTGAAGTGGTTTATCACATGTTTACGAAAACAAAAAACAAATTTTAAGAAAATACACCGATAATTATTTCAAATGGTTTAACTCTGAAAATAATTTCTGATTTTGCAAAACGTATTAGCTTGAGACCTCTGTACAGAGGTCTGAGCTATATACAGAAATATTAATACCAATTAGAAGCATTTTTGAAAAAAAGGGAGAACATTTGGAAAAAAGGTTATTCTAAATTTTTATCCAAAATATTGATTTAAATAATTTTTTGTCATAATGTGTCCTTAAAACCATTTATACATATATTCTAATCTTAGTGACACTAAATATCATGAAAGTTATACATTTATGTGCTTTTTTAAAATCATGGTTCCGAACGTAGTCGGATACCTTAACAGATTTAACATGCCTCAGCTCCTCTACACAGCGGGTCTTCAGAGGCGCTAGGGTTGAAACTCGCGACTACAAGTTCATGATTATGACCGCTAGTCTATCGCGTCCACACAACTGATAGAAAATATCTGTAGAAAAATCTTTATTTTAAACCCCTTTCATCTAAAAAATTTTTTATGAAATTTCATCTAAAAATTTTTATAACCTATGATAACTTCTTTAGGCCTTTTTTGCTGAAGAGTGAATTTAAATGAAGCGTCAGGTTCGGGTGCGTTATGTTTACTCGGGTTTTTTGGGGGGGAAAGGGGAGGCTCTAGTCAGAAATCCTGCTCGGATCGGCTACCCATGCTTTGTTTTGAATTTAAAAAATTTTAGGGGCGTGTTTTTTTTGTTGTTGTTGTTTTTTAAGTAAAAATTTCATGCGCATTTTTTTTCGTAAAGTATTATTTTCTTTCTTTTAATATTACTGCCATGCAGCAAGCAGACTTCTACTGAACTCCAGCGAGTGAAAGTGTGAAGAGAAGTGGAAGTGAAAATAATTTTAAAAAAAAAAAGATTATTCTTATGTAGGAAATAAAAAAAAGGATTCTGGTGGTTATTATAAAAATATTTCAAAGTTTATTCTCAAGCTGCCCCTCTCCGTTGAGAACCAGAGGTCAACGTTATCGCGATTATCTAGTGAGTGTTTGATTTATATCTTTGAACATTATTTATGATCAATAATGTTTAAAAATATTACAAAAGTGGACTTGCTAGCTAAATGAGAAGAAATCGGTGAAACAGCATATGAATCGTTTAAAGTCGTTGAACTAAAAGGAATACTTTTGAAGTCATCAGAATTTATACAAAAGGTGAGGAAATTGTCTTGGACTTCCCTGCGATCACAGTGGTGCAACGTAAAATGACGACGAGTTGCATAGTTAAGCTCGCAACAACAAACGGAATAAGTAAATTCAACTTATTATGCTGTTCAGGGGCGGCTCTAGGGCCGGACCCTTGCCCGGGGTGGCAAATTTTAAGGGCAACGTTCGAATCCAGTTTGAGAAATATTTTTTTTGTTTCAAAAAATTTTATCTATTTTCTGTACTATTATTGGGTGGGAATTTGGTATTTTATTTAACGTATCTTATTTCCTTATTTTGTACTCTGTATGTTTAATGCCAGTTTCCTATTTCTGTTGAAACTTGAAGGGTTCGAGGTAAAGTACATATTAAATCATGAAATTGGATATATTTACACATCTTTCGCTAGTAACTTTCTCCTCAGCCAGTGGCGTAACGTACACTCCCGCAACCCCCGAGTCGCGGGGTTGCCCAGAAACTCTAGGGGGCCCAAAGCTTGACCCCACCAGGTACGCCAGTCTTTTATAAGAATAGACTTTGGGCCCCAAACCTCATTTGGCTTGCTGAAATGGCGATTCCTTCTCTTTCATTTTACTCGTTTCAAATAATAATAGGTAATTACGTGCTTAATATCAAATTTTGTATTTTTTAAGACTTAAAGCAATATATATATAATTGTTATGCTTCTTTTTGTTCGCAAAAATTATTCTCTCTCTATAGGTTTGTATCTGTGTGAACAATTATCTTTTTAAAGTATAATTTTTTGCTTTAGAGAGAGGAGTGGCATTTTCCCTTTTTTGTCCGGGGCGGCAAAACTACTAGAGCCGTCCGTGTGCTGTTGAAAGTAGTCCTTCATTAGATAAACTCCTTAATGATAGGCCCTGTGCTGAGAAAAAACGAACACAGGATCTATTTTTCAATTCCTAGAATTAGCTCACAATCTGTCTATATTTATTTATTTTTATCTTCGTGGAATTTTCAACCGTTAATAAAATACATTTTAAAGCGTTCCATTGAGCTGAAATTTTATATAAATGATTATTTTGGATGACAATGCAGTATAATTTAATTATAATTAATAAAAATTAATTGATTAAAACTAATTATTTACAGAATTACAAATACAGCCACGTTGGCATCATTTTTGGCGACTTGTGTCAAAACATGGAAAGGCTTTTTTCTCACATTTTAAAGCACTCGTGTGAGCTGCAATTTTCTGTACACTATTATTTTGGTTAAAAATACGAAATTTAATTATAATTAATTAAAAATAATTGACTAAAACTAATTATTTAAAGAATTACGGATACAGCCACGTTAGTTTCATTTTTAACGACTTGGGTCAACACTTTAAAAAGATTTTTTTCTCACGTTTTAAAGCATTCAGTTGAACTTAAAATTTTATAGACACGATTGCTTTGGATGATAATTAATAAAAATTACTTTAATGATAATTAATAAAAATTAGTTACCACTTAATGTTGTGATTTTGTCATATGTATACATATTTATATTAATTGTAACTATTTAATAAAAAGTAGCTAAAATAAAATTTTTCTTTGTTGATCTAAGTAGGATTGATTAAGTAGAAAGTGCCTTTAAGCACAAAAATGTGCCAAAAAAAAAGTAAAAAACCAAAATTTTAGTGAAGCTAATTGGCCTGGAAAAATACTAATATTTTGGTTTGACAACTAAGAGATAACGGGAAAATAAAAGCATTAATTGTCAAAGAATATGACTCCTCTCCTTTTGTTTGCATAAAGAAATTTAAGAAAAATAAACGGCTCTCTATGCTTAAATTTTCCTAGCCATACATAGTATAAGGAGCTATATAGACTGTACTTGCATATTATCGTAACGCTATTTAGGACATATGAACGGAAGCACATAGTTGCCAATTCAGCTTGAACCCCAACTTGGCGATTTATTTTGAGCGTTAGCATTGTTGCGGTAGTACGTAAGTACAGTGGCGTAACGTACACTCCCGCATTGTGGGGGACCCAGGGTTCTAGGAGGCCCCAAACCTGACCCGCCAAAAAAACCCTTTTAAAAACCCAACGAAGGGGGCTAAAAAACCACTTTGCAGAAGGAAATGTTTCCATTATGTCACTGCGTTAGTACCATTATATATAATTTGTGTAACTCTTGTTAATTTGTATTCCCATTCTTTTTATACTTTTGTTAAGTGCTACATTTCAGCCATTCACATGATTTAAATCTGCCTTAGGGTCCAGTATCTGGCAAAAACTTATTTATTGCCTCAGATTTAGCCGGGCCCCTTTTTTTAAAAGATTTTCTTTTGGATTTGATATTCCTACCTTTAATTTCAATAGGTTTTCATATTATTTCATAACGGAGGAAGGTTGGATGGCCAAAAACATGTTCCCCCACTTTTATATAAAAAATTTTTTTTATATTACGTTAATCGCAATGTTTTAATACTGCGCCCCACTTATAATTTATAACTGGTTACTCAGATGTCCTTCAGGGATTTTCCACTGTCTATGTGTTTTCGAATGTGATTGATGGATGTTATCTCTTGTTTGTAGAGAATAAATATATATATATAAAATATATATAATCTACATAAGTAATTAACAAAATATTTTTAAATAATTAGACTAATTGGCATTTAAATCGTGTTTTCTCAGAAATAAATAAACAAGAATATATAATTATTTAAACATTGCCCCCTTTACAAAAAATGGATACAATAAACAAATCCCTCGATGGATGGACACGAAAAAGTGAACTGCAAAAATGTCGTAAAAGAAAACATAGTACATCCGAACAATTGGATTCGCTTGCCTAGAATAAGTCAGAAGTTTTCACTTCTATCATGTGGTACACACACACAATATTTTTTTTTAAAAAAAAAGTTTGCAATTACTAAAAATAATGGAATTGTAAAAAAACAAGGCATTTTTTTTTTAAGAAAATGTAAAAAAAAGTAGGAAAATAAAGCTTAAAAACGATAATTTTGCTACTTTCTTATGAGTTTCATCTACTTTCTCACATTAAAGCTCGTTAAAAAGCCACAAATTTTAAAGTAATACAGAAAACATTTTAACCCCGGGGGGAAAATGGCTATAAAGGGGTTTTACTTGTTTTTTCCCCTTTTTAAAAAACAAAAAATGATTCTTTTTATGAGAAGACATTTTGGAGTTGTTTCCTAAAATAAAACACTAAATGCTTTTGCGGAAAACTATTATCAAAAGGAAATAGTGTTTAGACACTGTGTATTTTGAGAATAAAACAGAGCCTGTTTTGTCATTCCAAAAACAATTGATGAAATAAATGGCTGTGCAATGAAGATTTCGTGGATTCTAAGCTTGTAACAAATGGTTTTATTTATCATTTATTTATTGTAATGATTGCTAGATGGCGCCACCAGACAGAGTACTTGGAGGTTTCCCCCCCTGGTGGGAAAACCGGTAGTGAATTGATTAAGACGGTGGATTTTCTGGTGTACGCATCGCGCGGGAAGTCCTTCCCCACGTGTTCTTGTAATTTTATATATTTATCCTAGAACTGCATAAATGTACAGTAAATAAACTGTATTTAGCCCTGAGGTGAATAAATTTCATCTAATGATCTATCCATTCATCCCAGTGTGTTAAAAGCTACATTTGATACAACATTAATTTTGTTTCAGCAGAAAACGAAAGCTTTGGAGAAAGGCTTTTACAATCTAACTAATTGTAATTAAATTAAAAGATTTGTCTGAGGTAGTATTTAATAATCCCGTAGTTAAAAAATAGTTGATTTCAAAATCAAAAAAATTTCTCAACCCTTTAAAAGAGTTCCAATGTTATTAATGCAATTGCTTTAAAGCTAATTATTTTTATTAATAAAATAATATTTGTATGTTTTATAATATATTCATAGATGAAGAGAGAGTCATAGAATTTTTTTTAATATATTTTTCATAATATATAACAAACATAGGACATTCATTCATTGCTATTAAGTTACGTGCCATGAGTATCAATGAATATAAATAAAACTGTAAAGTACTTTAATTATAATATAATAGCATATAGTACTTGCATGCTACATAGGAAGGAGAATAGTAGGATAATTTTTTTTAGCTTAATTTTTGTCATCTTGTAATGAGTTAACATTATTTTGATTAGAATCATAGATGTGTGTTTTCATTATTATAGTTGAAAATGATAGGATTAATCTTTAAGTCAAGAAAGGAAATTTAAAGATATAATTAACGTATATGAACTATTCATCTATACATATAAATAAAAATGAAGTGTCTGTTTTTTGTAATTTGAAGTTAGCAGCTTTTTACAAAATGCATTTAAAAGTATATAAGGTACTGATAATGAAAAAATCAATTTTTAAAGTTTTTGTCTGTGTCTGTTTGTTCCGGTTAATCTCTGAAACGGCTGGACCAACTTTGACGAAACTTTCACTGGCAGATAACTAATGTTATAAGGAATAACTTAGACTACTTTTATTATAGAAAAAAAAATTAGGGTTCCGCGAAAATAAAATTAAAACCAATGAAATGGTGAACAATATCCGTTTCAAATAGGGATCATTTGTTTCAATCGACAGTGTCAAATGTCATGCATCCCTCTCACCCCTTGCTTGCAGCGGCTTCCTTTCATCCGGTCCTCACCCCATCGACAGTGTCAAAGGTCACTCGTCCCTCTTCCCCGCTTGCAGATTCGTTTCACCCTATTTTTTTTAGACCTGTTTTTGAACTGACTATTGTATATAGAGAGATAGTTCAGTAAATTTAATATTGTATATAGAGATTGTGTGTGTGTTCAGTAAATTTAATATTGTATATAGAGAGATTGTTCAATAAATTCAATATTGTATATAGAGATTTAATATTAACGTATTACACATTACGGGCGTTATAAATTAAAAATCTTTTTATCACTGTTATATCTACAGATTTAAAAATTAAAGCAAACAGGGTTTTTTAAAGCTGAGATATGCAAAAAGCTTCTTTCTTTTTGTTTAATTTACAATTCCCGTAAAATTAACTCATTAAAAACTCCTTTATCCTTCAGTCTGTATTGTTTAATTTTTCAATTCACCCGTGCGAAGAACGGGTATTCCAGCTAATTTTGTATATAACAGATGAGTTAAAATTAATTAAAAAAATTTTAATTTTGAATGGTAGTTTTTTAAATTGCGTCAATTTTTTGAGTTTACTGAAAATAATAAAAACAGACTTCATTGTAAAATACATTAATATTTAAAAATTAATAGTTTATTAAGAATTTTTTTTAAAAAATAATATTTATAATCAAGAATTGCATATTTTTTTTTTTCATTCTTGAATCCGTCGCTGGAGTGTTATTGTATATTTTTTATTTCTTATAGTTTATCTTTAGTTTATAGTACTTATGTTTATATTTAGTAGTATTTATTATATTGTTTAAGAGAGAAACTGTAAATTACAAAAGAGTGAATTTAAAGATTGTTCAAAGAATAAATTCATAATTTTTTTTTAAAGATCATATTTTTTTTATAAAAAATTATACTATAAAATAAACATCCCCATTTACATTCTTCAACCATAAAAAGACATATTATTTGTTCATATAAAAATCTATTTCGCATGAGTAAATTATTAGGAGAAATATGAACAGGATAGTTTTTTATAATGTCTACGTAGATTTAATTTCTATGGGTACATGTAACAGCTCCACTTTAAATTCCTATAAATAGACTACATATGCTTAAATTCAATTATAGTAGCTTTTTATTAGTTAAAAATACAAATAACAGGATAATTATTGAATCCCTATGTTTACATACAATAGTGCGCCAGCTGGGTGGCGTGTCGCTGGCCTTCTGTATCCAAGGTTGCAGAGGGATGACCCCGGCCCAAGTCGGTGGATTTTCCTGATGCAGAAAATCTACAGCGGCCATGTCGTATGTGTGATTATACGGCATGAAAAAAAAATCCCTTGAGTGTCCGTTTGGTTTGGATGCTCTCGGCAAAATTAAATTCTTAAGTACAAATTTCGCATCGGCAGAGCTCAGGTGCCTTCCTCTGGGGAAGAAACTGGGTGACAAAATTACTTGCGATAATTGGTATCGCCTAAATGGTGCAGCACTAAAAAGTGATACCAGCTCCTGGGGAATGTACTAGGTCTCGAAAGGTAGAAATACCAATATGCAAACCCAATACAGAAAAAAAAAAAAAAAACACGCAATAGCTATAACAGTAGCATTAATTAATAAATGAAATGTTTCTACAAAGAATTTATTACACATAACATTTAATCAAAGACCTGTTGCCTATATAAATCGGATTTCATTAAACCTAAAATAATACTCAGAAAAATTTTAAATTGTTATTCTATTTCCTTTTTTTTTTTGTAATGGTTTCATTGGTTTATTCTTTTAAAATAAAGCAATGTAAGAGAGAATTTGAGGAAGTAGTAGAAGTTTTGGGTAATAAAAAAAAAAGAATTTTATGGTTTGCAGTAATATTATTACTGTTATGCATCCTCAAAGAACAATAAAAAAAATCTCTTTATGACATTCGTATATTTTGAATGGAAAGAGAATGAGATGGGAATCACAACGTCTGTTTTAACATCAAAAATATTATTATTTCCTTTACATCAACAATAAAATAGCTCTGAGGAGAGGGAGAGAAAAATAATATAATAGCCACTTTTCCCTTCATGGAAGGATAAAGCACGCACACTTCCACTACGTGATTTCCATGACGTGATAGTATTTCACTTTGTTCACTTTTGTTATTGGAAAAAGGAAAACACGAAACGAAATCCACTGTATTTCTTCTACATTGATCAAATACGAAATGATAAGTAAAACTATTGTGTATTTGTATCTATCAATAGCTTCCTCAACTTAGAGAATGTACAGAATAAATTTTCATTTGGTTTTTAGAAATGTAGAAAATATACAGTGGGACTCCTATTGAACGAATCCATTGGGTCTTAAAATTTTATTTGTTGATTCGTAATTATTCGCAATAGCGAGGTCCAAAAAAATTAAAAATGTCAAAAGCCAGGTGAGCACCAGCAAGAAACTGATCTGCCTCTGACTTCAAACCACTGTGATTTTCAATGTCAGAGGAAGATGGAGTGAAGATCTGTTGTTTTCTGATGAAAACCTTTCTACCTTGGTGCCAGTGATGACCATGTGTTGATTAGAAAAAAGCCAGGTGAGCACCAGCAAGAAACTGATCTGCCTCTGACTTCAAACCACTGTGATTTTCAATGTCAGAGGAAGATGGAGTGAAGATTTGTTGTTTTCTGATGAAAACCTTTCTACCTTGGTGCCAGTGATGGCCATGTGTTGATTAGAAAAAAGCCAGGTGAGCACCAGCAAAAAACTGATCTGCCTCTGACTTCAAACCACTGTAACGTCGTCAGTCATTCCACAAGAAAATTTGTTACAGCCTCATTTTAAAAAATTTAAATAGAATTTAATAGCTTCAAAATATTCATTAAATAGGCCAAGCCGGGCAGACAGTCATTCCTCAGCCCTTATTCCGCAAGGCACTCGACAATCCTTGCTTTTTCCGGGCTCCTCTGTTTTACTCCATGGCTCTATACTCTCCAAAAGTTTCTTCTCTCCGTTCGTTCAAGTCTTTTCTCAAGTCTCCTTCTCGTCCGTCCGTCCAAAATTCACCTTTTAAACACCGAGGGCGGGTCCACCACACACGCCCTGGTTTTCCTCGATGGCAGGTCAAAAGAAAAAGGTCTGCCCTCATCCCCGGGCACTTTCGTCTCCCGGTTGCGCGGTAAACACAAAACCCCTTCCTCTCCGTCCTGGAATCAGGCGCCATAACTCTCATCCATTCATCTCACACCTGGGCCTCCTGACACACTCTCCAATGCATCGACTTCTATTCAAAACTTTCATAAAGGAATGCCTATTAACACCGGTATTCTTTAGCCATTGGGTATTCAGACCAGATGTCTGCGCTTGTCGAGGCCAGACAACAAACAATGACCCCATGGCCACCTGCACTTGTCATCCAACATCTGTTTGGGGATGAATGGATAGGGTGACTTTTCAGATGAATTGACAGGGTGGGGTTCACATCAACCGAAGACGTCACACCACTGTGATTTTCAATGCCAGAGAAAGATGGAGTGAAGATCTGTTGTTTTCTGATAAAAACCTTTCTACCTTGGTGCCAGTGATGACCATGTGTTGATTAGAAAAAAGCCAGGTGAGCACCAGCAAGAAACTGATCTGCCTCTGACTTCAAACCACTGTGATTTTCAATGTCAGAGGAAGATGGAGTGAAGATCTGTTGTTTTCTGATGAAAACCTTTCTACCTTGTTGCCAGTGATGACGCATGTGTTGATTAGAAAAAGCCAGGTGAGCACAAAGCAAAGAAACTGATCTGCCTCTGACTTCAAACCACTGTGATTTTCAATGTCAGAGGAAGATGGAGTGAAGATCTGTTGTTTTCTGATGAAAACCTTTCTACCTTGGTGCCAGTGATGACCATGCGTTAATTAGAAAAAAGCCAGGTGAGCACCAGCAGGAAACTGATCTGCCTCCTAGACACACTGGACCTGCACCTGGAATGATGGTCTGGGGGAGCAATTTCCTATGATAGCAGGACCCCTCTCTTGGTTATAACATGCACCCTGACTGCAAACTTGCATGTCAGTCTGGTGATTTAACCTGTTATCCCACTATTTATGAACGTTATTCTAGGGGGTGTTTTCCAACCAGATAGCGTGCACCCTCATATTGCTGCTGTTGTAACCGAAAATGATCTACTGAGTGATGATGTGTTGTGTCTTGGTCTGAGAGATCACAAGATCAGTTCTGAAGCAAATATGAATGGGACATCATTGGATGGCAACTCCAGCATCATTTACACCCCTGTATTGACCAACCAAGTGCAATAGGCATGTACTTATATTCCAAAAACTGATATCCAGCACTTGTATTGCACAATGCAAGCACGTTTTCATGCTTGCATTCAAAGTTCTTATGGTTACACCAGTCATAAATGTACCATCATTTCATATTTAAAATGGCTCTTGCACTTACATTAACCAGTGGTCTTGAAACATAAATCTATTACATAGACAAATGCATTGCCGAAGTTTATTGGTCTACAATGATTTTTTCTTGGTGTTGGTATTTTTTTTTCCATCAGTGTATAATCAGTCCTGAAGTTTTAGTTATATAAATATACATAGTAATAGCATTTCTACAATTATACTTTAGTTCTTAATGTTCATTTTACTCATTTGTTTAACAATTCAAGCCCAGTGTGACTGAGTGATAGAATTTCGTGCTTCCACACCACAGATCAGGGGTTCAAATCCTGGAGTAGGCAAGGTCAACTCAGCCTTTCATCCCTTCAGGGGGTCAATAAATGAGTACTAAGCTTGCTTGGGAACTAAACACTGGGGGTTTAACATCAGACTGACCATCTGACCGGGACATCTGCTCATGCACCTCATTGCCAAAAATCATGTATACTGAGATGGGCACAATAGGCCTTGGTCATCATGGGTTGTTGCGTCACTGAGTTTTTTTTTTTTTTTTAATAATAATTCATTTCATTAACATGTAGAATTGGTTTAAAACTAATGTATGATACACCTAAGATACTTGTGATGAAAATGTGTTTTTTAAATGCTCTATTCTGTAAAAATGAAAAATACAGTACTAAAATATAATTTATTTAAAAAAAATATGAAATATATTATAAAAATTACTACAATATCCCAAACAATTGAAATCTAAGATCCAAATAAATAGAGAAGAAAATTCATTCTTCAACTAATAACTAAATCTTTGGATGAAAAATTAGGCAAGTACAATACAGATGAATAGCCTTTCCCATTTAAAAGGAGGCAATCATCTTTTGAGCACCACTTTGCATTGATTACAGGAAATTCACCTAAAACAATGAGTTTATAATTAAAAAATTGTATCTCACAAAAAATACTCAAATTAAAATGATTCTTCAGAAATAAAATTTACCTTTAAAAGGAGATTTGATAGAAATACAGGAAGATGGTGTCCACAAATCGACATTTTCAGAACCAGAGGAAAAGGCTAAAATGGGTTTTTGTGGATGCCATGATATTTCTAAAGAGAAATATTACAACTTATTATTAACTTTTAATATCTCTCTATATATAGTATTTTATAAATTCAAGATTATAGAAGATTAGATAAATTTGGCAGAATTTTGTGACAGATGTCTAATTTCATACAGAACAATATTTATATTCAGCTTTTGTTACAAGAAAAAACAGATCAATGTTAATTTACCTTTAATCTTATGTTGATGTACCACAATAGAGGATAATCTCAAAGTTCTAAGATCTAATACAAATAATACCTTAGGAAATAAACCTGCAACAATAAAAATTTATAATTATGTGTTGTGATATTTTAATATATAAAATATAACAAATAAATATTTTAATTGAATACATAGGTATATAAAATAAAATGCAAAATTTAATTACTACATTAGATAAGATGGAAGCAAATTCTACATACCATTTAATAAAGCAAGATATTGATTGCAACTGCTATACTGTAAAGTTTGTATTCCATATTTTGCATGTTTAGTTTTTGATCTTTCAGACTGACTTGCTAATGATGGTAAAGCAAATGGCCTGTGTTTTACAACTTCACCTAAAATTTTTAAAAATATGTTTAGAAACGAAAATAAATACAAACATGATATACTTCAAAATATAAAAATCCCAATTAATCTTAAACACATATATCCATATATTTTTTTTACATTTTGAAATAATACAGTCCAAAAGCTGAATTTTTCCCATCTTCCCACATGACTGATTTACTTTAAGACAAATTAGGATTGTGGACGTGACAAAAAATGGAGACAAGATTCAACAATTAACTGCTAGATTAATTTGGAAGGACTTAAACTTAATGCAAGTTTAAAAGCAATAGTTGGTAGTAGTAGATCAGTAGCTGATACTATACAAAGAGCATGCAAAACCAAAAGAGCAACTAATAAATAAATAACAGATTTTCTGATTTCAAAAACAAATAAAAAATACCACAAAATATTTCGAAAAATAATTCTCATCTTTTCTCTGAACTTCATTACCTAATGAAAATCTTCACCAATTTCAAACATAAAAGATGTGGTGAATCTTTTTAGTGAGGATAGCAATTTGGATTTATTTCACCCAATGCACTTGTTATCAAAAAGTAATCATTAAAAACTAATTAATATTATTTATAGCACAATTTCAATTTTTTTAAAAATCTTATTCAATCTATTGTATACTTACTTTTTTTTTGTTTTAAACTTCAGCGGTCTGCAATAAAATTCCCATTCCAGAGATGCTTTTTTCAAAAGATTCCCCCGGGAGGGCTTTTTAAAAATGGTAATGCTTTTGAGAACCCCACCAAAGAAAAAATTTTTGGGGGTGCTTTTTTGAAGCATCTCCAGAATGGCAAGATTTTTAAATGCAACGTTTGAGGGAAAAAAAACCCAATACATTTAATATTTTTGTTAAATGTTATAATTTTAAATATATAAATGTAAATACACAAACATAAAAGTTCAAAGCAGTTTTTGAGTATAGTATTATTTCCTCTTGCACAGTTTTAAGAAAATGTGGAAAGCATCCAACTTTTCACTACATAATTGTATCTCATTTGTATGTATTATACATATTTTTTAAAAAGGAAATATATCCCTTTAAAAAATAAGAGGGGAGTTGGGGATTAAATGATTTTGTACATATGTATATAGGAATCAGAATTTCTGTTCTTTTTGGATAAATTGTTCTTACCTGTTGTGATTTCTTTTTTTAACCTGTTCCTTAACTCACCTGTTTTTTAAATTCTTCAAATAAAACCTTAAGTGTATCCAAAGGAATATAACACTACAGAATACACACGCACATTTGATTACTCAATATATCAGAGAAAAAATCAAGTCTGCTAAATTTTTTAAAAGAAACATATTTTGAAATTAAATTGAAACCAAGCAAAACAACATTTTCTATTTTTATCAGCAGGCAGAAAAAGTAAAGCATCTTTGGTAATATTTCGATACAAGTAAAACAAGCAAATTTAATGGCATTCAAATGACTGGAGGCTTTCATTGGTATCTCCTAATTCAAAATTAACAGTCATATAAAATATGAAAAAGTAAACATCAAATCGAGAATCTTTCTTTGCATAAAAAAAAAAAAATTAGCATATTAAAGTTTAAAACTTTTATAGAAAAAAAAAGGAATTAAAAAGTCGGTGCGGGCGTGCATGGTATTTTTCTTTAACTATTGCTACACACATACAAGATATTATACTCCTTTTTGCTTATATAACTCCCAAAAGAGGTACATAAATATATATTGTATTTTATTACCCACAAACTTTAAAATAATATCTGCACAAGCTTTTTTAATTGTTTTTGTTATTTTGAGTAAAAAGAACACATATTATTAAAAATGCTTGTGAAATACATTAATTGCTCGGTTCCAATTTTTTCCCCCACATTCCAAATATCTAAATTAAGAATCAAAATATAAAAGGACAATATTCATATAGAATTCTTAAAAAAATCATTCAAAGTTCTCATCAAATTCATGAAAATGACAAATACTGCATCATTATTTACAAATCTACTGCATTAGATTTTTTTTTCCCAATGGGACTGCAGAATGGTATTTACTACTGCAGACAATTTTCCGGGAGTTGGTACCCTAAAACAGTTTTAAAAGCAACACCCATATAGGTGAAATACCAATCACCACAATGTAATTTTGAAGCCCAGATTCTTCCCCTGATGGGAGGCACCTGAGCTCTGATGAATCGAAATCATGCCAAGAATTTAATTTTGCTGAGAGCATCCAAGCCAAAAGACACTATGGATGCATCATGAAAATCCACAAACTTGGGCCAAGGTTAGACCTGCAACCTTGGGTGTACAAGGCCAGCGACAAACCAACTACGCCATCCAGCCAGCACAGCTGTGATTAATAGTTATTAACATTGCACTTAACAGCAGTATAAGAACTATTGAAGATTGGACCTCCTAATTCTGAGAAATGATCACATAACAAGGACTAGTACCCCCTCTCCTAACTACCACACTATAACAACAAATGGATTTTACACCTCGAAAAAAATTGGAGGTGCATTAGCCCTGTGCTACACAACAAACCAGGAAGACATCTTTGAGTGAAAAGTCCTATATTATAAGCCCTAAAACCCATACTAATAATCAAAAGAGGGAGAATAGTATATGAACCAAATATTTATACAATAAAGCCCTCACATTCTAAATACCTAACTAAAAAGCAATATTTTCAAATTATTTCCTAATAATAAAAATAATATCAATTCAAAGATAAAATAAATGGAAATAAATCAGCTAACCCTTAAATGCAAAAATCTGCAAACAAATGAAAAAAAAAATTTAATTTAGAATTTCAATATTCGCCTAAATATGTGTTTACACAATAGATATGTTCCTGATGAATATGTGTTAAAAAAATTTTGTGAACAATATATTTCATCTATGGAAAAATAGAGGATTCCAATCTTGAAATCAACAAAAATAATCCAATGAACCAAGAGTTTTCATGTAAAGAACTTAAGCGTTTTATTTCATAAAAGTTGTACACACATACAAAGCAAATTATCATTTGTAAGAGGGTATAAAAAACATGCAGTTAATTCAAAAACACAAAATTTTGGCAAAATATGAATTACACAGAAAAAGATTTTATTCATTGTTGTTTTCTGACAATAAAATACAAATTTTAATGCATATGTAATAATGAACAGTAAAGGTTCAATATATATTACTGCTATCACTAGGAATGACTTAATTACTGTCTTTGTGTTCCATCGGTGAAATTCTTTCTTTAAACTCTTGAACAAAATTAGAATTAGCTTCCTGTAGTGTCGATGTTTCAGTGGATTTAAGAACGAATTCAGTGATTAATCACTGTGTTTGAGTTTTGGCTAGGCCATTGTACAATACTCTGTCGGAGGACACAGATCACAAGGAATTCTAGCAAATGGAAATCACATTACATTTCTTGTCTCCAATGTCAAAGTTACAAAAATAAAAGTAAAGCAAAATTTCTTATTGGGGTTTAGGTTGATTGAGTTAAATCAATCTAAAAAAAAGAAACTTTTTCCCTTAACATGTTAAATCCAAATTGTGTAAAGGAAGTTCATATAAAAATAAAATTGGATCTATTTCTAAATACATTCCAATTCCCAATGATTAAAATAGAAAAAAAAACCACTTAAATTAAATGAATTATATTTAGAAGAAACTCACATGGAAATTATAGAAAAGCAATAATTCTAAAAATTTGATGTGAATTTCATTGTCTGTAAAATTATTATCCTTTAATATCACAAATTACAACAGATGGAAAATAATAATACACTTTTGTGTTAATTGTTAAATTTAAAAATCACAGATAGTTACTGCTGCTTATATTCTTTGTCTCGAATAGTATTGCTTCTCTACAAAACTATTAGATAATTTGAATAAGAAACTATCTTAATTTTAGAGCATAGTTCTAGAGTGAAATAATTTTAAAAACAAATAAAATATTTGAGGGGGAGAAAAAAGATTTTTTGCATATGCAAATGAACAGTTTAGAGGAATTAGAAAGGAGCTAAAGACCCGTTTTGACGATTCTTCAGTGCTTTTCAGCAAGGGGAAATGGTTGGAACCAGGAAAGATTTAAAGACTCGCCTATTAAATTTTTTTTATCTTTAGAGATAGTATATATTGTTGGTATCTGGACTAAACACCTATCGAAAAAAATTTTGTTGGTAGCTGGATAAAAAAATTAATTGATTTCAAACTAACTTTAATCAATGCTAAAAATGTGCCATTCATCAGAGGCTGAAAAACTATTTTATATTATTTTATGTAGAGAAACTTCTCTTATAAGAGACTCTCTAGTGAAAAATATTTTTAACAAAAATGTAAATTATTATTTTAGATTTAGCTAGTAGAGAATCGATGGCATGGAAGCAAAGAACCTGAATTTCTATGTAATAAATTCTTTTTCTGTTTTACAGATTCAACCCCAGTAAAAAAATGTAGGATGATTTGATAAGAAACGTATTTTGTGAATATATTAGTAAGTTCTCACCATAATTATATTCATTCAAGAATGCTTTGTGTAAAAATAAAAAAACTGGTCTAACATTATTTTTTTTGTGACAGTTGTTATTGTTGGGTTAAGGTTTTTACCCATACACAAACACTTTGGAATCATCTCAAAAGTTTAACCAAACGCCATGATTTTTCCCAAAATATTGATAAAAAAATTTTCCCTGTTTCTAAAATCGGTTTTCGACTTATTTATTTTTTCCCAACAACTCTGGATTCTAGCTGTTCAATTTAAAAAAAGAAATTCAAAAAGGTGAAAAATGTGTTGAAATTTGAAACGTTTCAGTTATACCGAAAAAACAAATTTGGTAAGGAATTGTTTATTCAGTTATTTAATGAGAAATAAAAAAGTTGTCAGCCCCCCCCAACCTGGTTTTTATTTTTGGGCGGAATTTTAAAAACATCCCCTTAGGGTGGATTGGTAATAAATTGTGTGTGTGAGAGACATGTTACTTCTCTCACAAATGGATCCAAAATGGAAAGAGAGAGAATCTAGTTCACCAATAACATCAGAATCAACCAAACCTAAAAAATTAACAACTGTAGAACGATAACGAAAACTCTCAAATGGTGAGAACTCACCAGAAGCGACTGAAACTTGTCCTAAAAATGGCAAGTTGGAAAAAATGTCTTTTTAAATCAAGAGAGTTACCAGAACCAAAAAAACCAGCCAAAATAAAGATTGGAAAAAAATTGAAAAAGCTTTAATACCATTCTAAGGAATCAGGCTCATTCAGAGGTGTCAAAAGATTGAAAAGAAGTGGTTTTAAAAAAGTCACAAAAAACCCTTTTTGGAGAGGATTGTTATTCCATTTTCCTGGGAAATATAAATTTCAAATATGAAAACTATTGATAATGGAGTGAATGAGTTGGCAAAAAATTTTTATTTAAAAAAACTGTCATGCTTTTTCGAGGTTATGTATAGTTCAACTATTATAGCGTTTTTTAATATTTAAAAAGTCTATCCTAAAAACAAAAAAGGGGAAACAAATTGCTAAGGTTTTCAGTAAAATCAAAAAAAAACCAATATCCCAAAAAAAATGAAATTTCACAACAAAACACTTAGTGCTCTGTTTAAGAAACATTAAGTACACCAGTATTCAAAAAAAAGTGAAGCAAAATGTACTATTTTAGAAAGAGCACACAGAACGTTACAAAATAGAGAGTATAGAGTTTTTATATATCGAAATTCATACAAATATTTAGATATTTTACAACAATTAGTTGATTCTTACAACCATTCAGTGCATCGAAGCCATGGATTTGCACCTGCTAACGTCACAGAAGCTGATGAGCCCTTGATATATAAGCTTTTGTACAACATAAACTCACCAATCAAGTTTCGCTTTTTGGTGAATGATGTAGTGAGGATTTCAAAAGGTCGTAAAGTTTTTAAAAAGGCTATCTACCAGGTTGGACAGAAAAACATTTACAATTTGCAAACGATATCCAACAAATCCTCCGACATACGTTTGCAAGATTTATCTGGCAGAGAAATTGCAGGTTGGTTTTATGCAGAAGAGCTACAAAAATAAGCAAAACGAGCAACGATTTTTGGGCAATAGAAAAAATTATTCACATGAAGGGTTGAGGCTCTTCTCATCAACTGCTGATGAAGTAGGATGGTTTTGACAATTTGTTTAACTCTTGGATCAAAGTAGAATGGCAGAAAACATGACAGATTTTCACATTCTATTGTCTTCAAACTCTAACATGAAGGTTTTCCCCCTTAACACTCCAGATCATTTTCGAACAAAATTAGCCAAACCCATCATTTTAAACGGTGAATAGGAATGTTGTTTATCGGAAGCGACCATTCCAGGAAAATACTTTGCAGTTCAGCCCGATTGCAATGTAATAGTCGGAAGAATGTAATAGATGTTGAAGCGGAAACACTTTCGCCAAAATTCAACATTCCTCTCTATAATGATGATCATGCAGATTTTACGCAGAATTCAGTGTGAATATGAAAAAAACTTCCATTGATCCTCTGTTAGTATTTACCTTAATAAAAAAATAACAGACAAATTAAAACGAGGATGGGATTGGATTATCCCACCAGCAAAAGGAAATCAGCTATTGAAACTTTTGCATGTAGATCCAAACAGACTTTTTAATTACTCATAAACCACAAGGATTTTCGGTTTCCAGAAATTATCACACTCCTAAGAAAGAGATTTTCCAAAATCAGGAAACTAAATTGGCTGCAAGAGAATTAATTTTAGAACACACCTATGAAATAAAATTAGAAGAAGATTTACTGCAACAAATCAATTCAAAATTACTCGATGTTGGACTTAATGATGTGCAATTTTTGGAAAGCAATGGACAAATTTTAGTCAAACTGCTGTTTAATGTTAACATTGAATTCAGATGGGATTCCTGCCCGCAACTAATGACTGCTCTGAATATAACTGATGATGCATACATTATTGGTGTTTAGTCCAGATACCAACAATATATACAACTAGAGATAGAATCAGAAAAAATCTAGACTCCTCTATTGAAGATTATGCATTTCCAATGAAAAATAGTTTGGATCTGGAAAAAAATTTAAGACTTTCCAATAGTGAAATGTTTCAGCAAAGGAAATGTTTCAGAATAAGAAAAAAAATCCAAGATATGTTTGCCAAGTTTTCTACTCTAAGTATTGAGGTAAGTGGTTTGAAACAGCAAAGAATAGATTTCTCAGAGACTCAGGTGTCCTCATTCTGTAAGAGGAATATGCTCAAAAGAATATATTGTTGCTCTTTTATTCCCCTACCTATATATATATAATGAACTTCTATATGAATATAGATGATGAACGATCAATTGTGTACAACTATTGGTAACTTTACAATAATTTTTTTAACAAAAACCAAAGCTAATTTCCTTTTGTGAAATCAAAGTATAGTTACTTGAATAAAGTTCTGTTTAATTCAAATTATTTCAATCGACACTCTTCATTCAAATAATTTTCATTCATGAAGGCATTGTAACATGATTTGCATTTATAAAAACCAATCACACAAATTAATAAAACATAAGTACATAAAATACATGAGAAAAATGTAAAAGAAACACAGAATGTTCAAGTGAATACATAATCTACGATTTCAAGAATCTATTTTATTAAAAATTAAGAGGTTTTTACATTCAAAGTTTTACTTTCTGGGAATCTTTTATTTAGTGACTCATATGTTACTCAGGAAATAAATATAGTGTTTTAATCAGTTTTATATATATCTACATATAAGTTTTATAAAGATAATGCTAAATACAAAATCTGAAAATTCAATTTTTTATTAAATTTATTTACAAAATTCAATTTTTGTAAGTAATTTATTTATTTAAAAGTACACAACCCATTTAAATAATTATAAAGCAAAAATAAAATAAAAATTATCCAGCAAAATGAAATATTTAAATTTGAAGGGGTTTTGTAATTAAGAATAAAAAATAAAATTACAACATTCAAAAAATAAACTCTGCTCAATTATGCCCATAAATGTACACAGAAAATTGATTTAGAATAAATGTTGAAATTATTGAAAAGTACTGGCAAGTCATTAAAATTTATATCATTTGTTGGCAAAACAACAAATATTAAACTTTAGCATCTTCATAAACATAAAAAATGGACAATTTCATTATTAAAATAAAAGCTACAAATTATAATGCATAACTGAATTTAACGCAGAATTAAAGCAGGATAGCCCTAATTAATAAAAACCACCCTCTTATTTCAATGAAAAAATTAGTACATTTTTGAAATTTACAGAAATAAAATTGAAATACATATTGAATTATGTTTTAATAAATTTTCCTTTGAATTTCATTTTTTAAAATATTTATCCATGAGAATAATATCAATATAACTAAAAAAAATTTAAATTAGTAAATTCTTTTTAGAATTTTCATACAAATTTTCAAAAATGTTACTTCAAATCCATCATTAGAAATCTGCTGGGAGAAAGAACATACAATATATTATATAATAATTCCTATCCAAATTTAAATGAACAATGATTTTCCCCTTTATGACATTTAATACATGACATCTATCACTGAAATTTTGTTTTAAATTTAAACTAACCAAATTAATTACAATTTTTAAATTCTGGATTCTTCTTCCTTCAAGAATGAATCATGCATATTTTTTGGAAATTAATTTCCTTAATTAAAATTTTATAATGAAAGAATTAATATAAATTAAAATAGAACATACATAATTCCCAGTTTGGAGAACCATTTCTAGAAGTATGCTGTTTTACTTTATAAATGACCTGGAAATATATTTCAAAGGCAGACTGAGTACATTTTATAATTATTTATGCTATCATTTATACTACAAGCAGTCATAGTTAAAAACAATCATTTGTTTCCATTACAATATAAATTAAATATATTAATCTAATATAATTTTTCATAGCTTTTATCTGAGAGTTGTCATTTTCACAACATAAATATATGAAAATTTACTGAAAATAATGCTAATGAAATTAATTTTATTAAACTTTATTAAATTTGTTTTTATTAAATTACTCATATACATTTCAGTAATAATTGTAGAAACACTTCCTTAAAAATGTGTTATCAAGTTGAATAAGAAAAATTAAAAGAACACAATATAATAATAAAGACTTAGAATAGAGTAACACTTTAAGTTTTAAGTTCAGATTTGAGAACAGTCATTTAAAAAATTTCTAATTCTTCGATGTTATTTTTGTAGTTGTTTTAAAAATTACTTGTTTGAATAACACAAACTTTAACGTCATTTATACGTTGAAACAATTAGTGCCCTTTAATTGATTCAGTTCTAATTTTCAAACAAGGAAACAAAAAAAATTTAATTACAAAGAACATAATAATTATTGATATTATACTTACTAAATTTTGAGATTCAATATTTTCTAATTCTTGATATGAAGTCATTTTTCTATAATTAAAACCATCAAGAACAGTTACCTAAAATATATATTAAATATCACTGCAAGCACTCAAATTTAAATTTTTCAAAATAGCCTTAAAAAACTTAATAACTTCACATATGCATATTTCTTTTACAGCAAATTATTTATTTTAAAGTAGGTATGAATTATTAACGGTTTTACCAATACTTGTTCAATTGAGTTTTGAGTAAAATACTGAACTTTTGATTAAATAAACAATTAGCATTTATTTCAAAAAATTAGTGAAAACTGTAGATCCAGAAAATTTACAAACTTATGCATATATTATTTCAGTGTGGCATAATGGAAAATATTAGAGCTCCCCTCAGTTTTGGGGGCCAAGGCCAGATCTTATAAAGGATTGGAAGACCATAATCTTTGGGCCCACTGTGTAAGTTATGCCACTGTACTTTAAAAAAAATGTAGAATGAGTTAGTTTTCTGAAAAAAAAAATGATTGATTAAATTGGAAATACAGAAAATACAAATTATATCTGATATAATAAACAAGACAAAAATAGACATGATTGTGCATACATGTAAACAAAAGGATTATAAATATAACTCATATTAATGTAATGGTTACCTCTCCAAAATAATCCCCAAGAGCAATCAAATTTCCATGAGTATTCCAAGAAAAAAAAGTAAAACCAAACATAGCAAGCTTCACATATTTTCCAAGAATTCTTCCATCAATAGAATAAAATATGACTTTTGGCTGAAAAAAATATAATAGTCTTTTTCAGAAATTAGTTATAAAAATAAAATTAAAACCTTATAGATTTTAATCAAACTTCTAATAAAACACAAAAATATGTTGAAAAAAAATGGTCCAATATTTTAAGAAAATTCTATGACCACACTGACAAAGAGGGATGTATGATTTACAAAGTTAAAAATAATTTATACAAGTTAGTATAACTTAACTCAGTGGCACAACAGCCCATGAGGGCCAAGGCCTACTGCGCCCGTATCAGTATACGTGACCTTGGAACGCGCAAGGTGCATGAGCAGATGTTCCAGTCAGGTGTTCAGTCTGACGCAAAACCCCTAGTGTTAAGTTTCTAAGCAAGTTTGGTACTCATTTATTGACCCACTGAAGGGATGAAGGCTGAGTTGGCTTTGCCCAGCCCAGGATTTGAACCTTGAACCTACCATGTGGAAGTGCGATGCACTACCACTCAGCCATTGGGCTTCAGTTAGTACACAAAAATTTTACAGTTGAACAGCTTTTATTTTTCTAAATATGGTTAGCTTTTAAGGAAGGTTCTGAGATTTTTTTTGGATGAAAACTTCAATGTAATAGATTTAAAAACAGCTTAAGTATTAAATATCATGCATAAATTATACAGTTATGATAAAAAGCAGGTAGTGGTTTTATAAACAATTGCTATTTCTTAAATCAAAAGTGTTGATCAAAGTTTTCAAAATATTTCCAAATTGTAGATGCCACAAAATACAAATCGTCGGCCTAATTATCAGAATGCATAACTCCTTCTGGGGTGCTAATTTGATACAGGAGTGCTACGTGCCAAGTTGTTGTTTATATTTGCCAAGATGGGTGATAACATTACAATATGGTTACCTTGATATTTTTATCGTGTGATGGTGTGGTCACCATGGGTTGCTTGGCGCGATTAAGGAACCTTGCCAAAAAGTGCTTGGTGCATAGCACTCCTATATCAAATTTAGTTCCTTTATGGAGTTATGCATTCTGATAATCAGAATTAATTAATATCATGAGCATTTGAACATTTGCCTTTCTGTAAAATGTTGTATAATCAAGACAATTTCGTCTCTTTTTTTTACTGATGGAAAATTCTAAAACTTCATTTTTAGAAATTTAGATTGATATGGATATAGACAGAAAAGAAGAAAAATAACCAAATCTATATGCAAAAGGTAGACAAAAACAGTTATGCAGTTTCTTAAAACACATTTGGAATCACTTACATGATTGTTATGAAGTAATAAGATTGATTTATCCCAATTTTGTCCATTTCTTAACTTTTTTGCTACTTTCAACAATGTGGCAGTGATATATAACACACATGTATTAATCTTTCAAGCTTAGCATATCATAAACTTTTACAATACAAATGTATATTTTAACAATTTTCCAGTTGAACACCTCAAAAGAAGCTACTACTTAGGATTATAATAAGAAGGCAAATCATTAACAAAAATAAAATTCTCATTTAAATGCATAATTTATTGTTTTTTATACATTTTTATTACATTAAATTGATCAAGTTTCCCTTCATAAAAATTATATTAAGTTATAACAAAAATATGGAATACATAAAAGTTATATACAATTCTATTAATCTAGTCTAAATTGAAAAAATTTGAAGGTTGAAAAATATAGTTAAGAGAAGAGAGAGTTTGTCATGTCCTGGTCACCATTATGTGGGGTGCTAATAACTGGCATAGCTAGTCCTGAGTGGGCAGAATCAAAATTTCTTGCAAATTCTTTATGGAGGCCCTTTAACATATTAATTTTTTCCTTCATATATGTTGAGGCCCTGTATCATTAATATGGCTGACACAGCGGTAGCTACGCCCCTGGTGCTAATCCACATCCTCAGTTAAATGATGCAACTGAGAACAGGACAAGCTAAGTTATTTTATTGAAATTCTCATATCAACATATATACAAAACTAATGAAATAAAAATAGTGGTAACTATTTACAATATAGTAAAGAATGGTAGAATGGTGGTGCCCCATGTACGCAGTGAATGGTAAACTATGTACAGTATGGTGAGCGAATGGCAGCACCACCTACAAGTAATAAATGAGTGGTGGCGCCATAGGTTATAGAACATTTGGCCAAGACAGCCTTAAGTGTAGTTCATCACAATAGTTCACTGTAGGTTCAAAAAAAAAAAAGAAAGAAATAGTTTGACTTAAACAACATCAATTCATCAGGAAATTCAATAAAGAGTTTTTCAAACCATGATGCTATCTCACTTTAAAATTGAACTTGACCTCAATCAAAGTGAAATTTAATAGGGTTCAGTACCAATTCCTATTTTGTACTTATATAAATTTTTAAATTACCAATTTTCTCATTGTAAAATGCCAACATTACAAAAATTCTTTTACAAAAACTAAGGATTCTAGATTTAAAGAAATATTAAGCTTTGTATTAGCACAAATGATGTACCAATTTATTTTGTTAAGTTTAAAATAAATTTTTCATTAACAAAATTTATCAGAACAGATTCTTATTACTTTTAAAGTATCTGTATCTCTACAGTAATAAGGCTTTCTTTTCAGGTTAGCAGAAATTTTAATATTTTTAAATAACAGCGACAAAAGAATCTGTAATTCATATATTCAATACACATATTTTTTTTTTCAAGCTCAATTCTACCCTTCAATTTCTAAATAATTGATAAAATAAACTTTTAACAAGAGTTTTATATATTATTTATTATGTAGAAATTCTGTTAAAAGTGAGTTCAGTGAAAGTAAAACAAAATGAATTTATAAAAATCACTTACATATTCTTTTTTTAAAAGAAACAACTCAAAGAAATAGAGGAAATAATTCATAAACCATCTTTTAAAAAAATTATCTTTTAAAAATTCAAGTTATTTATATAAAAGTGAATGAAGTTTTACAAAATTAATAGAGTGTTTTTTATTTAAATCTAAGAATATATAAATATCAAATTCATTAAACGCATTAGCAATTATATGCACACCTGGACTTTCAATCGAGAATTCTCTCGATCATTTAGGTACAATTTCTATTGCTAACCATAATTTTTTTTAATATATATGTTCACACACTTTCATTTAAAAAAGTGACTGACTAGTACACCAGTCAGAAAGTAAGATATAGATGTGAAATAAGTAAATAAAAAAAGTAAAACATGACAAAACTGAAGAAACAAAATTTCATAAGTTGAAGTGATTTTTTTATATGGTTTTCAGAAAAATATCAAAAGAACAAGAAAACATGACAACAGTTTTAAAACCAATGCAATAATACATGAAAAATTATCAACGAAAATTGGAAAATCACAGTTATTGATAGATAGGAATTGTAAGTTATTTAAGTGAGAAACAGAAAATAACTCACAATTAAAAACAGTTCACACAACACTTTTTAAAAAATTCGTAAGAAGATTTATTTAAAAGGAACATTTTCTTATTGCCGCATATTATTTTGAAAGTAATCTCTGAGTTGAATAAAAATAAATGCACATTAACTTTCACACGTACACATAGACAAGACAATGGTCAAAAATATTGAAAAGAATTTCAAAATCAAAAATATAAATTAACTAATAATTAAAACACATTTAACATTCAGATACATCAAATTGAAATGCAACATTGGAATACTGAATACTGGAAAAATCAATTAAGTTCTCAATAGGCAACTAAAGGAACCAAATTAAATCACTTTTAAGTAAAATGAAAGTAGTAAAAGAAAAATAGCAAGATGAAGAAATAAAACAATACACTGCAGATATTCACCGAGAACAAAAAAAATCACAGAAATTTACTTACTATGCTGTATAATAAATACAATTGATGAAGTAGAAAAGAAAACAAAATTAAAGATAAGACATATAAAGGTAATAATTGCCTTCTGGTTATGAAAATAAAGATAACGAACTTAGAACCTAAATTCAACATATTTTTTTTTCAACACAGCAACTGTACAAATAAAACAGTGTGCATGTGCATGTACAAATGTAATGTAGCACAAAAACAAAAATGCATGAAATTTCATATGCTGAAACTATTGGTCATAATGATTGCACTTAAGAAAGATTTTTATGAAATTTCCTTTAGAATTTTCAAAATTTTGACCTTGAAGTGATTTTTCAATGCCTCTGGTGATATGACATCCCATCTACCTATGAATGTGACAATTCTTCATAATGTGAAAATTATAATATATGTATATACACTCATGAACAAAAAAATTAGCACACCAAGAAGGTGTCACCAAAATAGAATGAAATTTAACGTACATAATGACTACTTTGATATGATTAGAAAATCAAAGAAAAAGGATCCTTTATTTCAGAGAAAAAGGCAAAAGAACAGAGAATTTAATACCCTGTTGAACTCCCTCTAGTGCGAATGCACGATGTAATACAATCGGGCATTGAGGCATACAAGTTCTGTATAATGTCTTGAGACATTTTGTTCCATATTTGCTGTAACCTTGCCTCTAGTTTGTTGAAACTTGTCGGATGCCCAACCCGCTGTCCCAAATGATCCCAGAGATGCTCGATTGGTGACAAATCTGGGGATCGGGCAGGCCAAGGAAGGGTAATACAAGTACGAAGACTATCTTATGACACCCTTGCTCTGTGAAGCCGAGCATTGTCTTGTTGAAAAATGGCTCTTGGGAACCGTTGCATGAGTGGAAATACATGTGGTTGCAGGATGTCATGGACATACCGCGGGGCTTTCATGGTGCGACTGATCAATACTAGGGATGACTGTATACTGTAGGCAATGGCACCCCATACCATCACACCAGCTGTGGGAGCGGTGTGTCGCTGTAAAGCAAAGGCAGGATTGAGGCGTTCACCACGGGGTCTCCACACACGAACATGATTATCATCACTGCTGAGATTGAATCTGGATTCGTCGCTAAAGAGGACCTGGTTCCATTCCACTGCAGTCCAGTTTTCTCGTGCACTGCACCACTCTGAATGGAGACATCAATGGGTGGGCGTCAAGGGCAGCACACGTAATGGGTGCCACGATCCCAAATGTCCTTCAGCCAGGCGCCTTCATATGATTCGAGAAGGCACAGGGGCCCCTAGAGAAGGTGCAACCTGTGCCTGAATGGCGGCCGATGAAGCAGTTGGCTGTACGAGTGCATTTCTTACGATGTGGCGGTCTTCTCGACGACTGGTCTGTTGAGGGCGTCCTGAGCCTGGCCTTCGTGTAAATGACATCTCTGGATCCACTGGTCTCAACACTTCCTCACAACACAATGAGAGCTGCCTAATTGACGAGCTACTGGCCTAGCTGAGCACCCCAGCTTCTTTCATGACGATGATTCTCCCCCTATCAAACTGTGACAGCTGTTATATTGTCTTCAAAAATGGTGTGGCATGTTTACCTCATCTCTTTCTTTGTAAATGATTCAGCACACTCAAACAAACTTTGGTTACCTGTTTTATACTCCACACAGAATGAGGTTAAACGCCCTCTACCGGCTATATGTAATGTGCAATTACACTGCATTTCTAATCATTTGCATATCTCCCCAACATGTACCTTGATGCCAAGTTTCGTTACAATTCCGCAATTATTTCTTGGTGCATTAATTTTTTTTGTGTCCATGAGTGTATATTCATTTTCACACATTTTATATATTCCTTTATTTGTAATTTGTAACATAATTGCAATTATTTCTTTAATAAATTCTCAGAAGTATTCTTTCAAGCAAAGAAGAAATACTTTTTGTGTACTTAGTTCTGCTTTTGCATATTTGATGTAACTCAAAACTAAAGTTATTTTATCTTTTTCAGTAATTCTAAACTAAACTGATCAGATATATGTTTCAGATATTGTATAATTTCATTTAATACTAATATTATAATTTCTTAGGTTATGATTTTACACTGTTCAGGGTAACAATTCAGTAACAGAAATGTTGTTGCAGGTACTCCTGCTAATAGATAATAAATTTGAAAATCAGAAATAAAATAAATTCAAAGGTTTATGAAACAAAAAATTTAATGGGAAAATAAATTAAAAGTAAAAAAACTTTTTTAAAAACAAGCTTTTATTTAAATGCGCTAAAAAGAATAAAACAAACTTTTCTTTTAAAACTTTTTTTGCTATCAACTTATAATGTAATGTCATTACTCAATTTATGATATAAAAGCTTGTCGCTAGATTTAAGTACTCGTATTTACTTAGTTTGAAAATTTTAAAAATTAAAATCAATCAGATCAAGTTATATAATTTACTTGTTAATCTACACAAGTAAATCTCGAACAAGCTTTTATATATAAATTGTGTAATCAAAAAGTTGATAGCAAAAATAAAAAAAGTTTATTTTTTCTTTAAGCATTTAAATAAAAGTTTGTTTTAAAAGTTTTACTTTTAATTTATTTTTTACTTTTTAGTTATCGCTGGACAGGTTTCTCAGTCTGTTCATCTCATTCAACACATCGTTGTTGAAAGGTCTTTGCTGTTTAATTTTGAACAGTCTAGCTTAGGGGTAGTCAATCTTTTTTCCCACCAGGCCATATACATATGATAGATATTTCACTCGGGCCGCAACAAGAGGATAATGGGGAGGGGGGAGGACAAACACTGTAGACCAAAATAACATTGGACAAAGGAAATTTAATCAAAATATTAAAACACGGTGTTTTTTTTTTTTTATTATTATTAATAATATTATCTTAAAAACGAAAAATACAAAAAAAATTTAATCTGTAATTTTAAACCATTTTCTCAATCTTTGTACAGAGAGAATTTGGATAATACTATTCTACAAAAGAAAAAAAAAGAGAGAGTTTCGTGCGATTATCTTTAAAAATGATGAAGTTTTTAAATGTTTTATTAAAAATTTGAGTATTTTTTGAAAAATCGTAAAAAAAAAGTTTTCTGCTTTTTATTTTTTTAAATGAATGATTCTAAAAGAGAAAAGCCAAAGCTTTTTTAGTGCAGAATATCGATTCATTAAAACGAAAAAAAATTCATACGGCACAATTTAGAAATCATTTCCATGATAACGCATCGATTTTGACTCATTTAAAAAAAATCGTAAAAAATCGAAAATATCATTATTTTTTTTTAAAAAAAAATTATACCGTATCGTGGCGAAATAAATCTTTCCGATTATGTACTTATTTTTTATCTGAGTTTGATAGAAAGAATTGGATGGTTTTTTTAAAAAAGGTCGAGAAATCGGAACTTCTTTAAACTCAATCCGATAAGCTGCTCGGCAGAACAAAAAGCCAACTGGGGAAAAACAATTATGCGTTTTAAGGTTTTTAATTAATACCTTTTTAACTAATTGCAATATCGAAATATAAATAGTCAAAACATGCATTGTCATCCAAACTAAACGCGTATACAAAATTTCAGCTCAATCAGTTGAAGACATCAGCTTCAAAGTTGAGTTGCAAGATTCCACCCGAACAAATTACATTGCAAGTTAAATAAAAGCTTGTAAAAATACAAAGTAGAGCAGTAAATTTTATTTGAAACTTAAACTCTTCAAAATGTTTTTACTTTAAAAAAAAAGCATTTCTATTAATTAACACTAAAAATAAAAAATATATTTACTAAACTAATTTTTTTTAAAAAAATATAAAAATAACTGTATTTTACATTCGAATCCTCAAAAACATTTAAGAGAATAATACAACACATACTTCTTCAGTAAAAGCTTCTAAAATTCCTAAAACTAGGTCAGAAGGAGAAAAATAGATTCCTGATAAATCTTTAGTTTCCACAGAGAAAAACTGAAAAATTAAATATTAAAATACTCAATTTAGTAATGAAACACACAGAATAAAACAACAAATGTAATAGTAGTTATTACATATACTTATGACAGCAATTTATTTTTATGAAAATACAAGAGGAAAATTTTTTTTAAATATCTTTAAGTTATTTAAGAGATTACTGTAGGACAGTGGTCTTCAAAAATGTTTGACTTCGGAACCCTTAGAGCTACAAGGTGTTTTGGGGAAGCCCCATTCTACACACACACACTTGGAAGAACAATACTTAAAGTAGATCAACATGTTATAGGTAATTTAAATAAAAATAATTAAAAAAAAGTAATGTGTTTGTAATTTAAAATTTTCAGTGTAATTTTAATATAATGTATTATATATAATGTATATTTAATATGTATTATTTAATACATTAAAATTAAATATATATATATATATATATATATATATATTTAATATGTATTATTTAATACATTGAAATTAAATATATATACATATATTTAATATGTATTATTTAATACATTAAAATTAAATATATAAATATATATATATATATATATATATATATATAGTCGACTCTCGATAATTCGAAGTTGGAGGGACCAATGAAAAGTTCGAACTATCAAGAGGGTAGGAAAAAACTCTCAAAATACATGAAGAGAAGTTTTTTTCTAACACATTTAAATTTAAAACTATGTAATAAAGCAACAATTGTACATATATTTTTTAAAGTACATTTTATGCAGTATAAAGATAAAACAGAAGTTAAAAGTCTTATATTAAAAGAATACACTTATGTCTTGAAAACAACTATTAAAAGAATATACAAACTATATATAATTAATCCCTTTTGTCAAAAAATCTGTTATCTTGTTTTGTTTTAAGGCATTCAATCTAACTTTGTCAATAGATTTTTCTAGAACAAATGAAGCCTGTAAAATGTCTGCATCAACATGATTTTGAAGGAAAAAGTTACCTAGTTTGTTTAGTGACTCTTTAGCTTCTGACAGAGTTACGGGAGTCAACTCCTCCGATTCGCCTTCATCACTTTCTGTATTATTGTGGTCCAAAGCCACAATTTCAGCGTCAGATAGAACTCCCCATACAGCAGTGTTCGTGTTAACCAACACGTAGTCGTCAAACGTCAAATCTTGTTCTGGAAGGGCTTCCCAAAGAGATGGTTCAACAGTAAATTCAGAGAGTGTATCGTCCACATCAACCAGATTCGGCGAGGGGAAGAATGACTTTTTAAAACAGCTGTGAATTGTCAAAAGAGTAACAGCTCTCCAAGCTTTGTCAATCATGACCAAAGCTGTTAAAATAGAAATAGTTACATTCTGATGATTTTCGAGGTTATCCAAAATGCTTTTAACGACTTCACGCAAATAAAAAGTTTTAAAATTATGTATGATGTCCTAGTCAAGTGGATGAAGTTTGGAGGGAAAAATTGAAGTTTCACATTTGATAAAGGTGGTGCGTTATTGTGCACAGTACAGTTGACTAAAAATAAGAGAATATGTTATTTCTCTCTTTTCATATCCGAGTTCAGTGAGACTAACCATTCGTTAAAGAGTTCGGTGGTCATCCATGCCTTGTTGTTTGAGCGGTATTTGGTAGGGAACGAGTTCATGCCCTTGAAACACCGAGGTTTTGCAGTTTTCTTATGACGAGAGAAGTAATCGTTTCTGAGCCGTCCATGTTTATAGCCAGTAAAATAGTTAACCTCTCCTTGCTATGTTTTCCTCCATGGTATCTTTCTTTTTTGAATGCAAAAGTTTTTTCTGGCAAACACTTGAAAAAGAGTCCGGTTTCATCTGTGTTGAAAATGTTACGTGGTTCGTACTCCTTTATTAGATCCGAAAGCGAGTTCTGCCACTTAGAACAAACGTTAATGTCGACACTTGAGCTTTCACCGCACATTTTTTTGAAGACTATCCCATTCCTTTTCTTAAAATTTGTAAGTCATCCCTCTCTAGCCGAAAACTCGATTCCTAATTCTTTGGCGAATGCTTTAGCCTTTTCCTTCAATAAAGAGCCACCCATCAAAATATTCTGTCCTCGACACTGTCTCATCCATGAAACTAAACACTGTTCAAGACGTGGAAAATTACCTTTACTAACGTGTTTTCCCAATCTACTCGAAGATGCACTTAAGATTTCCTCTTTATTCTTCAGAATAGTGGAGAGCGAGCTCAGTGGGATTTCAAATGCTGTGGCTACATCGACCTTCTTCTCACCTTCTTCAACTGATTCTATCACCTTTTGCTTTTCAGAAATTGTTAAGCACTTGTACTTTTTAAAAGAAGACATGTCGTTCCTTTCACGTGATAAGTCGACACTGAGGTGAGGTGTAAAGTAGTGGCCCAAGATTAATCGAAATTAACAGGTAGGAAACGTAAATCACCACAACTTTAGTAAAATAATATTTTTAATTTAAAATTTGGAATCTAAAATGAACACAAGGCGTATTCACAGTTCGTACTCAGCTACAGGGTATACTTAATAGCAGGGGTCGACAACTATGGCACGTGGAGCAATTCTTAGTGGCACATTATTGCTCTTTTTTTAAAAAAAATAAAAGAATAAAGTTAAATCCCGTCTCTCCCGTCTTTGCCTCGTACATTTTTATATAAAGGTTTTATTTCTCGCTTTCAATTCTCTGCCGTAAAACGATTCTTCTGAATTATCTTGGATGTAGTTTGAGTGCTTTATTTAAAAAAAAACATCTGTTTAAATGCAACTCATTATTAGTAATAAATACTCAACGCAAATCAAAATTATTGTGCAATACTTGTAAAAGGAAGCCTCATTCATTACTGCACAGTGAATAAAAAAGAAAATTTTTCCTTTATCCACCTAAAGCTTGGATATCAACGGAAAAAGAAAAAAAAACAGATGACTTAGGAATAAATCAAAATTCTGCTTAGCAAATACCGGAAATATAATAAACAAAGTAGTTATTCTATCAAATGCAAATTTGGGCTGAAAAATAAGTTCAGTAAAAACCTCTCGTGGGGTAATTAGGGACACAGGAAGTGAATTTAACTTCGTAGTATTGAAGGTTCGAATTATCGAGATTTTATAGGATAACTTCGAATTATCGCGGTTGAGTCTGACCAATCACAAATTTTTACTGAAATACTGAGAGTACCAAAACGTATGGTTTTAGTTTGAAATATCAAGAGTTTTTCTAGGGGCTGAGCATATACTTCGAATTAGCGAGAGGTTCGAATTATCGAGAGTCGACTGTATATATATATATATATATATATATATATATATATATATATATATATATACAATATTAGTTTATGATTCAAGTGTCACCTATCTATACATTATATTTTTAAGAACTGAGATACATGCTTGAATTTTTTTACAAAAACTGCCGAAGTCTAGATCTATTGAAATTATCTGCAGTTGCACTTCGTATTCTATGTTTAATTCGTTTGTATATTTCTGCTTTTGTAACTACTCACATTGAGAAATATTTTTCACTTCACTACATTGTTCTGAATGGCCTTAAAATGTTTATAGCTGTGAGAGAATTTCTGTGCATTTTTCATGAATTTATAACCTAAAATTTACAAGCTGTTCTTGATTCAATTTAGATTTAAATATCGAATCTGTTGAAATATTGTTGATATATCAACATTGTATATCGAATCTGTTGACATAAGTTGTTCCCTCTCTTTCATTATAGGTATTTCTTTACGCAAATGAAGATTTCTCATTAGAAAACTGTTTAGATGCGCAAACATTGTACTAACGAATATAAAATTATTTCATGGAACCTGGGATGTTACAAATAAAGTAAAAATGTCTTAACATTCTTTTATTATATTATAATACAAGTTTGAAAATTTTTCAAAATAAAAAAAAATATGTATAAATAAGATTTTCATTTTTAATGACTGAGATGAACATTAAGTACTTGTGGTTATGCAAACTTCATAGAGAATGACAATTGATTTTGCATACACATTTATAATTTTCTTTTTGATTTGTTATTGAGCTCATGGAACCACTGGATATGCTTTGTGGAATCCCAGGGTTCCGTAGAACACAGTTTGAAAACCACTATTGAAGGGTATCACTAGATGCTTGATTATACTGATGTCTCACTAGATGGAGCTGTTACAGTTATTCTGTGTGAATCATATGAACTAGAGAATAAGTAGAAACAAAATGAAACAAGGAGCTGAATGTACCATTCATTTTGTGTCAATGATGTTTATATCTTCATTAGGTAATGAATTCAATGAAATGACACCAATAAATACTTAGAATAAGAACTGATAAAATAGCTAAAATGACAGATTAGATTTAAGATAGAAAAATCTGGTAATAACTTAATTTGAACAAAAAATTGTTTAAGATTTTTTTTTATCATTAACAAATGAAGCAAACAAAAGTTTCTAATGCAAAAATTAAAGAAATTTATAAATAAAAAAAATATAAATTTATATAATAAATTATTTGTTTTAAAGCAATTTGTTAGCTACTTGCAGACATTTTAACTTTTATTTAATTGCTATGAAGTCATATTTAACAGTGTTGAAAAAGTCTTGAATACTTAAATGAAACTATTTCTGAATCTCTATATAACTTTCTTATTTATATTTAAAAATAAGAACTTTCGTTTTTGTTGTTGCTCAGAAGAAAAAAAAATGTAAAAGAAAAAAAATTATTGAAGCAAAATATAAAGTTAATTAATTTGAATGATACATATGTTTTAAGTTCTTACATGAATATGAATATGAAACAAGTTAATTCTAATACAAAAAATCTTATTTCTCGATACAAAAATATTCAACAAAAGAAATTTAGCAAGGGAAAATTTCTAGTTTCTAATTATTAAGAATTTTAACCTTTAAATAATTTTCTTATTAGTTCATATTTCTTAAGGCAACTTTACTTAGAGGAGTTAAATCAGTATTTTTCAGTTCCTTAAATATTTTAAATTATTTATTATAATAAAATGATGTTAAGTTTAATTTCTAAAGACAAATATTAATAACTTTGTAATAACAATGTACCTTTAAAATTTCCCATGTATCGCAAGTATATATACTTATGTAATCTTCACATTTTCTTCTTTCAGCTACAGCTAAATATCTTTCACAATGTGAAAAGGAAAGACATTTTTTTATTGGTTTAGGATTTTCTATGACAGCAATTGTACTGGAAACAAGAGACCAAACTGTCATTTTCAGCTGGAAAAAATACATATTACAATCGAAAAAAAAATAATAAATGAAAATTATTACAATAATATGTTATCACAGAAACAAATATAACAATTAACATTAGTAAAATCTAAAATCAATATTTAATTTTAAATGTTAAAAAAATAAGTTCTGTATATATATAGTTAAATTATTAAAAAATGTGATGAATATTCTTTGTCATTTTTTTTTCATGAAAGCATTTAATTAATATATTATTGTACTTAAATAAAAAATATTTAGAAATTTAAAAAGTAACATCTTTATTAATAAACATCTTCAAAATTCATACACAATTCAATTTTTTTCAGACTGTCAATAGTAATCATCAATAGAAGTCTAGTTAGATTATAACAGATTTATTCTTTTTAAAAATTATTCAGCAATATTTAGTTATTATAACATGAACAGAGATTTTTACATAGTTAAATATAAATAAATGGGGAAAAAAACTAAATATAGAACAAATACCAAATAAAGAACAATAAACAGAAATGCACAAAACACTTTTCAAATAGAATAAAAGATTTTATACATTTAGTTTTAATTGTTAATAAACCATATTAGTAACATGGAAAAGCATGTTTCTTCAAATCTGTATTAAGAACAAATCAAAAGACATGAGACAACAATATGATCATTTAGCAGTAATTATAAAAAGCTAACTTGGCTAAATAAATCTTGTGATGTGAAGTTATAATAATATTAATTTTATTAAAAATATAAGTATATTTTATTTCTCTATAAATAAATCAATTACTATCAAATTAAAATTATCTAATAAAATACCAAGATTCTTTACATTATTCATGCACTATATTTTTCTCAGTTAAAGCATATTTTTTTATGAAAGATATTAGAAATTACATAACCAAAATAAATGTTATGCATTGAAAGAAACAATTTCAGTTTTATGTAAAGAAATTTAAAATCAATAGAGAAAAAGTTAGAAACATGTAATATTTTTATAAAATCCTATTTACGTATTATTCACATATTATTAACCACATATTTACATAAAATTCACTAATCACTAAAAGATGACGACTATCTGGAGCCCAATGCACATCAGCAATGGCAAGAGGATTTTCACTAATTTTACATTTCCATACTGGATTGGTGAGGTTCCATACCTATTTTAAATTTCAAAAACTAATTAAAAAATTCTTTTAAACAAGGTTTTCTTATAAAAGAAAATCCATTTAAAATTTTGTTGGAGCAACAATATATGTGAAATGTATGCAAAAATTGTGGAATACAACAATATTAAAAATGTTAGGTAAATTTCTTAAAATAAAATTACTAGAAATTTAACTAATATATACATAAAAAACTTTATTTGAAACCAAAATATTCATGAGCATTTTCATCATTATTTCTTATACCCTTGATTAGGCACTCTTCATATTTAAGGAAAATTTAATATGAAAGCTTTTAAAAAATATAGCAATAAAAAAGTTTTAAACAAAATATGAATTAGTAAAATGAAATAAAATGTTTAATTGCAATTTTTTAAAACAAGACTTTTTTGTTACTTATGCATAAGAATACCATCAAACAACTTCATCATATTAAAAAAACATCGCCAAATGCCCTGATTTGCAGCAAATAAATAGTAAAAATCTGTTCCCTTGTAAGTAGAAGCAATCTTGTTTGCACATGCTAAAAAAAACCCATTCGTTCCAGCACATGTTAAAACACAGCATTCTTGATTAGACATACTAGAAAATAATAACATTGTTTGTAATTCGTAATATTACTCTTATCTTGTTCAGAGAAAAATCCTTAAAATTTAGAATCTATTTTCTATGAATGAAACCCCTCAGGAGCATTTCAATCTAATGCACAAGTATGCAAAAGACTATTTAGTTTAAGAAAATGGCAAAAGTATTAGGCTTTTGTAATACAACTCCTAGTTGGAAAATTTTAGGTTTGGGCTGCATTTAATTAGAAAACTTCAGCAATAAATAAACACTAAAAGTATAAAATGTTTATTTAAATGAAACATTCAACCAGTTTAACAAGGACATAAAGATGTAACTAGCTCAAACATCAGGGATCATATAAGGAACACACCTATACAGTATATACTATATATATAAGATGCAATTTGCATATTAAATAATCTGATTGATCACTTCAATTACATTATGTTTCATAGCACTTGTCAAGTAGTATGTAAAAAATTTGAAGTTATAGTAGAAGCATAACCCAAACAAGTGATTATTATGTGAATGAAATGCTGCAGCACAAACATAAATATCACTGGAGATTAAACACAGTTCATAGACGATCAAAGACAAAACAATGCGGATCAGGATTATATCTGACAAAAACGAGTAGCATCACAGGTCTTCACAACAGAATTTAGATTCTTACTTATGAGAACTTATATGGAATAGTCTACATGAAAGAGATACATAGTCATGATTTTGAATACAAATACAGAATTTTGACTACCTAATAAATGAAGTTATTATATCTTGTTTATTTCAAGTATATGTGCTTGTTTTTAAAATATGTTACTTAATTCTTATTCTTTGCCAAGTTATTTATCAATATGTTTATACAGATGAAGTGAGGGTGAGAATTTGTCTTCCTACATATGCGGAAACAATAGCAGCATTTGGCAATATCTTTTAATTACAAGACATGGGTTGAAGGTATAATATACAAGTACCACCTTTTTTTAGATGTATGAATGCTTCTATTTGTTTACCTCAACTTTAAGCCATAAATGTGAACTACACAGACCAACTAGTCCCTCATTCTCCCTCAACAAAATCAAACATTGTAAAGACTTTGGAAATTGTAACTTACTTAAAACATGTCAACATCATCAAGAAAAATAACTTTATTTGAATTTAATAACTAAAAATGTATTCATTGAATAAAACAATCATAAAATCAGCAGGTCATTTATTTTAACTAATTTCAAAGAAAAAAATCTAAAAATTATATTTCTAAACAAAAAATTTAAGATTCGATCTACAAACAAATACATTTTAAGAAACAAGTCGTTATTAAAAATCTTTAAAAAATATATATTTTGTGATAACTTTAAATAATGAAAACAATTTATTATTAATATTTATTTTAATAGATTTAAAACAAAAATGTACATAATGAAACAAATTTGTGCAGTGACGTAATGTACACCCTCACATTGCAGGGGGCCAAGGGACTCTAGGGGTCCCAAGTCTTGACTGATGCAAAGTACATATTTGTGCTTGGGTGCTCAAAACCTGAGTTTGCAAGGGGGGCTAATATTCTGTTACGCCACTGAATTTGTGCATGATCATTTTGATAAAAGCTAAATTTATTTTCAAGAATATACTAAGTTATTGTATAAAAAGTTTTGAATACATAATTTAAGTAATACAAAAAGATAATGTCTTACTTGAAGAAGATTATGTTTCATCATACAGCAATAAATTAATTCTGAATCTGGAGACCACTGAAAATTTTAACTGAAGTTAAATTTTGAAAATACAATCAAAATTTAAAAATATGAAATTGAGATTCATTATTACACTAATTCATAAAAGTTTACACATAAAATTTTCAAAAGATATCAATATTTTTTTTAATTTTTGAAATATGTTTTCCTCTAAAAACCCATATTTCTTTCATATATGCTTTTCCTTTGTTACAATCTAACAGTTATTGATAACAGAAAGTCCATAAAAACTAAATTTATAAAACCTAGAAAATTAAGCAAAATAAAAAAGTTTGCAGGTTTTGCATTGATAAGTCAGAGGATTTTTTTTTAAGATAAGAAAAAAAATAATTAAAAACAGCCAATAGGCAGCATTTCATACATAAATGAAAGAAAAGACAGACAAATAACAAAAATAATGTTACCAAATCATTTATTACAGCAGTATGTGTTCCACATGTCCACCATCACAGGGGATAACACATTGCAGGTGTGTCACAAATCTAGCAACAGCAGGATGCAGAATGTCTGGCTGTATACTTGACAGCTCTCAGCAGATCGCATCTTTCAATTCTGACGAATTGGATGAATGGGATCAAAACACCAGAGATTTCAAATATCCCCACAACCAAATGTCTGCTGATGTCAGATCTAGAGGTCAAGGAAACTTGCAACGTTTTCTAATGAATTTTTCTTCCCTGAACCTCTGTGTCAAGAATTCCTTGACTGGATTAGGAGTGTAACTTGTTGCTCCATCTTGCATAAACATAACAGTAGAAAGCAAATCTTTTTCAAGTAAACAGGGAATAACTTTTTCATGCAGAAACATTGAACAACGGTGAGCATTTACTGTCACCATTTTCTACCCATTTACTGGACACTGTGTTTCAAAGAAGAGGGGTCCTATGATGAAGGAACCTGTGAACTCACACCACACTGTGGGAGAATGCAGTGGTTTATCTGTGTACAATCATGGGTTTGATGTTATCCAGATGCAACAGTTATGGGTGTTAGCGTTGCCATGGAGCAAAAAAGGATCTTCATCTGTCCTCAAGATGTTAAAGACCAAAGAGGAATCTTGTTCAATTTTGGAGAGAGCCCACCTTGCAAATGTTTCTCTCTCTACAGCAGGGGTGTCCAACCCAAATGACCTAGCGGGCCACTTTAGAAAAACATTATAATCTTGCGGGCTGCACATAAAAATATGTACCTTTATATCAGGTTTGGAATGTTAACTGGCTGAGGTAAAGTTTGCCAACACAACTCTACAATTTTTTGTGATGTTTTTCTTGCCATTTGTGATCTAGCGTTGTCATGATGAAGAATTACACCCTTTCTGTTGATCAAAGATGAACATTTTTGTTGAATTTCTTTATTCAAAAAATCTAGTTGCAAACAGTAATGATCAGCATCGACTGTTTTATTTTCTTTCAGCAACTCATAGTGCATTATACTCTTATGGTCCCACCACCAACAAAACATAGTCTTCTGATGCACAAAAGCTTTGAATGAGGATAGTACTATTTCCTCTTTGTAAATCTATGCCCTTAATCTAACCACATGTTTACATATTATCCACTTTTCTTCTCCAGTCAACAAGTGGTCCAAAAACGGATCCCTTTTGTCACAAGCAAGATTTGAAAAACCTATCAAATTTGTGACCAATAAATTTTTTTCACTTAATTCGTATAGCACCCAAACAAAGAGTTTGAAAATGAAAGCAAGCCTTTTAATGTGATTCAAAGCAGTAGTCAGATAAATTCCAAGCTTAAAACCTACTTCTGTAGATTTGACCTGATCATACTGCGTAGCAGTTGGTCATTGATATCTGACGGCCTTCCTGATCTGGGTTCATCTATCAAAAAAAAATTACCCAAACAAAATTTCACAAACTGGCATATTCAAACAGTTATTGCATCCTCTACAAAGATGTCCCATGGGGAAGGGTCCATTGCGTTATTCAGTTATTGGAATTCGTACAACATACGTTGTCTTAAGTGCACTTTTTCTTCACTTATGTTGACAGTTTTACAAGTTTAAAAAAAACTAAAATATGAAAAAATGTGTATAAATCATCAATCATATATTAATCTAACTCTTTAAACCAGTTTCAATCAGATCCAAATTCTTGCTAAGGATCCACAATGCATAAAAGTGCATGTGTTCAAAAATGAGAGAACTTTCCTTTACACCCAATAATTTGGGACAATGCAGGAGAACTTTTTGCTCTATGCTTAATAAAAAGAAGCATTAGTACTAAATTAATTCAGATTTACCCTAAATTTTGCATGTCATTGTAAAATAAGAATTTTAAAAAAAATTCAATATCTGAAAAATTTTGTTAATTAATAATAAATCATGTTTAATGTAACTCTTCTGGTAATTTGTTGAAATTTATGAACACTATCAACATAAGAAAGAAAATTTTTACAGATGTTACAAAACAATTATTTCAACAAAATATTAATCTTTAAATATATACTTATCGAGGAGCTGAAATACAAAATGTCAATTAAAAATTGCTGTAAGATCCCCTAACATGCTTCTAATTTAAAAAGTTAAAAATATTTTACATTTAAAAGATTTTATATAATAGAAAATAATAGTAAATTTACATAAGGAAATTATAACCATAAAGATATTTTGATTAATAGCAATTTTCCACTTAGAAATCAAAATATACACAATAGAAAATATGGTAGGTACTTACGTATTATTGCAACCTATGAGCAACATTATATGAAACGAAGCCCATGATTGTTAATTCAGCGCATACAACAAATGCAAAATTGGGGTTGCCAAGCTGGCGAATTATCTTCAATGTTGGCAATTGTTGCAATAATACATAAGTACTAAAAATACATAGAAATAAAATATTACAGTTTATGATAGGATTTATCAGGGAGAAAAATATTTAGTAAAGATAAAACAATATATGAAACAATCACAAGCATGAAATAAATATACATAAAAATTTATTGCCTTATTTTCTTGATAGAAAAAAAAATTTGTACTAAATATAAAATAATATAAAAGAATTTACAATTGAATTTTTTTAGTTACCAAATTACTCCATTTCTATTATTTAATTAAAAGTCATTAAAATTCATGTAGTCTTTAATTTATAAATCTTTTATATGAATGTGGCATTTGTAAGTAAATTATTTAATATTTATATAGTAAATAAAATCTACATTTATGTATACTTGGTCCTTAATAAAAATTCAAAGACATTTAGCAATAACTAAAACTCAAACAATATCACTTGGATGCTATGACTATAGAATTGATGGTAATTACACAAATTATAGGTACCATCAACAAATTTTACCAAATAAAAAGACCACCAATTCTAAAGATGCTGCCAAATGCTGTCTTCTTTATTACTGTTTTGCAGCATATGGGAGAATGGTTTTTGGTAATTACATATTATCATAATCGTATTGGTGACATTAAATGAAACAAAGCACACGTTTACTGATACAGTGCATATGACACATGCAAAATCAGAGCTACTAACTTGGCAAGTTACATTGAAAGTTGGCATTGATGCAATAGTATGTAAGTACCTGGTTTTTAACTATTTGCTGCATTTTGTAACATTTAGTGATGTCTTTTGACTTAAAGAAATTCATTAAAAGTATAATGCATAAGTAGCAAATTCATTGTACATGCTTGGTATGCTGTATATTTATTTTCTAGAAATTCCATGAAAAATTATTGAGAATGCTCAACAAACATACATAATCATAATAGCTATAAAATTCAATTCTGAACACAAAATCCCAAAACTATTTTAATAATTATATAGATATTTAAATGTTACTTAAAATACAAATTGCTTTGCTGTATATAGTTTTTTTTAAGTAATATAAAAATTAAAAGAAGCTTAAAGAATTCAATATGATATATTCCCTGCACATCTATTGTTCATACACATCCATACCACACAATAAATCTATGCAGCAGCAATTACTTATTTAAAAACATTGTTATAAATATAATAAAGTAAAATAATAACTAAATATAACTAATTTGAATTAGAAAAAATTTCAACAATTTAACATTAGTTATTTGAAAGATTTAAAAACAATTCAATGACTGAAAATCCTTCAAACAGACATCTAATCAAAGTCTTTACATTGAAGGTATAGCTAATAAATTTTTTTAATAAAATATAAAACAAAATTTATCAAATGATAGTATTAGAAAGGGAGAAGCATCGGTATTTTTAGGTACCACACTATGAATACATATATATGATATAATATTAACTTATTGGCATCTTTAATAAATTATTTTCATTGAGATTACATTAAAATGAACTTAAAAGTCATTATTACATTTTTTAAAAAAATAAATAAATAACATTCATTAAGAATTAAAGTAAAATAAGTTTTTGAAATTTATAAGCAAATATGTAAAATAACAAGGAACCTTACTGTAATTTCCAAATCTACTTACTCCTACATAATCAATTGGATGATCACTTAAAAATTTTTGTGTAACTTGTTTCGCATCAACATCCAATATTAAAAGTTGATGTTGAAGAGCACAAGCCTATAAATATTTGGGGGGAAAAAATTTGTTGGTTACATTAAATTTGAATTATCAATAAACAATCATAAGTCTACCATTTATTAATTTATTTGTACTGACTATGTAAAGTCCATTCGGGCTAAAAAATGACATGGTATCCACATTCTGCTCAATAAGTTCCGAAAAATTTACGCTCTGGATGTCTTGGAACATAGTTCTCTTAAAAATATCTAGCTGTTTCTTTTCTGTATATTACCTCCAATTAAAACATTAACGGGTAAAAGAGTATGTCCTGCATAAGTACTTAAATATTCCGCGCTTACATTTCACCCAACGAACGATTGTTTATTTACGAAATACACGCATGACGTTAAATAAAGAGCACTTTTTGAATTCCTCATACCTCGGGCAATTCTTCGGCACGGTCAAAGGAAAAGAGGTTGCTTGTCATTGGTAGATGTGCAATGACATCATTATTCTTAGGGTTGCCTGGTTTGGCGTTATAGCATTTTTCTATGCCTCAGTGATTCATTGAAACATAAAAGTTTTGTCCCCATTTGGGGAATTGTTTTTCAGGCAGTCTTTTCTTCTGTGTCTTGAGTATAATAGTTAAATTCCCTTGCGTATGAAATTTTCACTGTAAAAATAACAATTTGTTCTTTTTTTTTCATTTCCGTAAATCAAAATATTTTAATGGATTTAATTTTGTGGAAGAAATATATATTTGAGCTTAGTAAATGAGGAACTTAATAACAAATAAAAAAAATTGTTATATAAGCTTTTTAATAATCCATTTAATGATTAATAATACTTTGAAATGAATTACATATTTCTGAGTTTTATCCTATAAGAAAAAAAAGAAGTCAATAAATAAAGAAAATTTATGTTTTTTTTATAATGTATATTTATTGGTAATATTAATGTACACATTTTAAAGGTAAAATGAACAATTCCTGTTCTTATATCAGATTGAATTTGTACAGGCAAGTGATATTTTAAATTATTAGCTTAATTTCATTTTTGTAATTAGTGATTTTTTTTTTATGTATGTGTGAAAGACACATTTATTCACATTTTTAAAAAAATTCGTCTAATACTCTATTTCCTTTCTTTAAATTTTTAAAATTAAATTTATCAAAAAAGTTTAGCTATTATAAACTAAACTATATAAATAAACCCATGCTTAAATTTTATTTTCTATCTTAGTAAAAATACTATAAATAGATTCATGGCTATTGTATAAGAAACACCTCACTTGCCCTAACTTCCACATCACATCCATATTATTCGTTCAAGTTTCATCGACACATTTATCTCACATAATTCACAATGTTTACAATTATTTTAGAGATTTTCTTCTAACATGCTCACACATATAAATCTTCATTCAGGTTTAAATCAAAAAGTCCTGAAATAGAGTACCACTCTGAATCCCTTAATCAGTGGTTTGTTGTAGAGAATAGTTTGTTTTTATAACAGGCAAGTTTGATGAAGATAGAGTCATTAATGGAATTCGATTCATCTTAAGAAATATTTACTGATCGGTGTTGTGTCACTCGAAGCACATAAATTTTCTCCTTTCCTAAAGTATGTTTCCTCCTGTAAAGCTACTGTTCGAAAATTAATACGAAAATAGGACATAAAATTATACGTTTTCGAGCAAAAATAAAAATTAGCCATTGAATTATAATTTCCAAAAACTTATTTAGATTTTGCACACACTAATTATTCACTTTATTGCAGCGACAATTAGAGATAATCAAGAAAACATAATACGTAGCAGAAAACATTTAACAGAATCATTTAGAAAAATTTCTTTTTCCAACATTTCCATTCTTAGAATAAATATATATAGAGAGAGAAGTCCCAAATTTATTTTAAAATATCCTGAAGTGGGCTTAATTTTCAAGAAATAATATATATCTTTATATTCACGTGTGTGTTCTGTGGTATTTTTTTAAAAAATGTATTTGTACTTTCTTTCCATTTTATTTCATTATTTATGAGCACAATAGCGTTGTAAGTATAAAGTACTGTAAATTTTCGAAACACCACTAATATTATACGAAAATGTAAGAATTTTTTTAAAAAATTATTATTTGTCAGTTAACCCAACAAACTAAACATACGTCTGAAATAAAATAACCGTAACAATTATAGAAGCAATTAATTACCGTAAAGCCGGCGTATAACGCAATACTTGGAACACAGAATATAAGATCGAAATGCATGAGTGCGCATTATACTCATGAGGTAAATGCTACTTTAAAATAAGAAAAAGCTCCTGAAAAAAAAAAATCAAGACTTCTACATATATCGAAATACTGTTTAGTTAAAGAAATCAAATTCCTTATCAACTGTAGATCTGAAAGAGTACACTATTTTTTTCTAAATTTTGGAATAATACCTTGAATAAGTGATTTCAAAACATATAGAGCCAGGCTTCGAACCGTAATTTTTTTTGTTCCGGTTCAACTATAAAAAAAAATACAGTGGGCCTCAAAAGTGTTCGTACACTTGCAATACCTTATAAAATTTTAATGTTTTCAACTAATAAAAATTAATATTGTAATTTTTTTACAATATCTGCTACTTGTTCTTATTGGGATAACATAATCAATTTTTTAAAACCTAGCATAACTGTTATTTGAAAAATTAATAATCAAAAACTGCTGAAAAGTTAGGGCCACCAAAGTCTTCGTATACTTAAAAATCTCAATATGGTTTCAAATATTGTACTTTTTCCCTTAAGTATAATACTTGGTAAAATATCTTTAGTGTCCACAACAACTTTTTTATAGACTCTTAGTACAGGTTTCATAAATTTTTTTTTCGTAATTTCTGCATCGATATTTATATTCTTCAATGATTAATGTTTTTAGTTTACAATATTTCATGAATCATGTCTTCTTACTCTATCTTCAACTTCCGAAATGAGACATTACGCACCTGCCCCTTATTATATTTCACAGTATTAAAAAATTGTGATTCATTTGTTTATTGTAATTTTGGATTTTTCTTTCTGAATCATCAATCGTGAATCCTTTTTCTGAATCATCATGATTAAGTCAATATAAAAAATGTATTTTTAGATTTTTTTCTTTATAGATTAAGACATAAGTTAAATTACATTTTTTATAAGTATATTCTTATTAGAAAAGTGTTATTGCTCATTGATTCATAAATTGTTACTGCTCTTAAAATATACATTCCACACTTTGCCGTATGTATGCAGTGTACTTATAATTAGTGTACCCTACAAAATTGTTGGTAAAACTTTATTAACTCTATATTTTTAGCGATTTGATGTTAATATTTTGTTTTACTTTCATGCATTTTATCCAAATAGTCATCATGAGCAAAGTGAAATCATGAATGCCTACTAATATACGAGTGATTATTTATTTATTAATTTTTTTTATTATTATTATTTATCCTAATATATTGGAGCATTATAAAAAAAATAATCATACAATCAGAAAAACAATAATAATAAATATTTTTTACTCTTCTTATTTTTAAACAATTAAATCTTATGATTTCAATTTTGTCTTTTCTTCTATAAATTAATCTTTTTTAATAGTAACTGTTCCAAGTTCCGTTATTTTATTTTGTGATGCATACATAAATAGTAAGCTTGTCATCGAACTCAGTTACTAAGCACTTATTTTTGTAAAATGAAATTTTTTTTAAAAAAATGTAAAAATTATAAACGCATAGCAAATATGTATATTTAATTATAAAATGAAATAAATTTTAAACAAGCACTCGATAATTCAACGGAAATTTTTTTCTTGGACCTCAAAAGAAATCTAAAACGGGAGAATTTTGTTATTATTACATATATATATATATATATATATATATATATATATATATATACAGTCGGATCAGTAGCGCACACAAGAATTTTTCAAGGGGAGGTCCAGGGTCGAAAGTCCACCCTTCTGGTATCATGCTCCAATATGCTGCCCAACATATTCTTTTGATTTTGTCGTTTTTCGGGAACAAAAACAATACAAAATTAATTATTGAATAAAAAATTAGCATTAATCAATAAAATTAATTATTAATAACAAACATATAATTAAATTTTACGTAATATATACATAGGATTACAACCAATCGGAAAAAAAAATCAAGGGCTATGGGGCCCTATGACACCCCCTTTGTGTGCGTCACTTAGTGGGACCTCTGTATAGTGAAGTCGCTAAATACCGAAAAAAAAGTTCGTTACATGGAAAATTCGCTATGTAGAGGTTCATTCAATATGCTTTATGAACCACATAAAGCAAATTTTAAATTCCCAAACACCATATATTTTTAAAAAAAGTAATTACTCACTCCTTTTTGTAAATTAGTATCTATTTATTTTATATATCTAACCCATAGAAAAAAAAAAAAAAAAGAAAGAAAGAAAAAGAGAAAAAAGAATGTTGAGGAGAATACACTGTATTTTCAAAAAGAAAATCATTTTATTTTAAAATTAATGAGCTTTAAGGACATTTTCTAATTTAAAGCATACAAGTAATTTTAAGCGTACATTATTTATAACAAGACTTTTAAACTTATGATCACCACATGCGTCCTTAAATTTAATTACGCATAAAACATGTTAATTTTGTTTGAGTTTTTTGAAAAAGTACTTGTTTTATAATATGTTTATATCTTTTGTAATGCACCAAAAATCCTTTTCAGGCGCAATTTCCGTGTCTTTCTTAAATTTTTCTAGTCATCCATTGCTACGTAGAAATTGGTCTTATCCCAATACCTTTACAAATGGAAAAGCTTTCTCTATTACGAAAGGTTCAGAAATTGGAACATTTTTATCTTGCATTGTGTGTATCCACTTCGAAACTGCCTCGTCGAAATCTTCTTCATAGACACATGTTCTTCTACGTTTTTGGAACAAGAATTGATTAATCATAATTTTTGGAAGCTTATCTCGATTTCTTATAATAGTTGATAAGCTGTTTGTAAGCAATGTCCTTTTTTTACGCCTTTATCTACTTCCTGAAGAATTAAAAAAAAATTTCATGCTCAAACACTTACGAGCTATCAGAAACGAAGTTACCAGTACAACTGATCAACACTACAAATAAACGGAAATTAGGTCAAGGGCGCGGGGACACGATATAATTCCACTGAGAGTGAAAGGGGATATCGAAGATGTTTCTAGGGAAAAGTAGTACTTCTTGGATGAAACTCCCAGAATTCTATTGCTCTCGGTGAGCTAAACACCAAAAAAAGCAGTTCAAGATTTATGAGAACTATAAAATGCTTTAAGAGAGAATAACTTAAAATGTCCGGAACTACTTTGAAAATAAGGAGAAAAAATCCAATCACAAGAAAAAAAGTTGTTGTATGGAAAAATGCACTGCTATAGGGAGGTTATTTTATGAAGAAAAATCGTGAAATGCTCTTGGTTCCAGGAAAACGCTATGTAGAAAATCTGCAATATAGAGGTTCGTTATAGGAGGTTCGACTGTATATATATTTTTGATAAACAGTGTAAACTTTTCCCCGTCTTATTACTTAGAACCATAAATCTCTTCTTTAACCCCTTTAACCACTTCCCTTACACATTTTGAAAAATATTGGTAAAAAACTCATTACATTTTTTATTTTATTATTAAATACAATGAAAACGAAACAAACAAAAATATGTAGGTTTTAAGTTGAGTTTTTTAATTTTTACAGGAGTAAAAGCATTTAGTTTTAATATTAGCTACTATCCTGAGCATTCTGGCAAATGGAAAAAAGTTAAATATTGTTCAATAGGATTGATTTTGAACAAAGGACAATACAAAATGATACCTGACATTCTGTAAACTGGTATATGGTCTCGTTTACCGGCTTATTTCTGAATCTCTATTTCAGGAGCACAGTCACGGGAACACTGTCCTCGTTGGATTTGATTTTTTTCAGATGTGCAGGAATAACATCTGGAAAATGCATTGAGGCTAACCTGCTGAGTGGTGAAGGACAAATGCTAAGCCTGATGTGGCAAAACCTCGTCACGATGATTTTCTGACATTAGTTTTTTCAGTCAGTTTCATTCTTTTAATTGTTTAGGGTAATCATGCAAACCCCTGATTTACAGAACAAAATGAAAGAAACAAGGCCAAATCAAATAAATGGAAGAAAAAAATCTTAGTATTTTCCTCTCTTTTTCTGGGTGTAGAATAAGGAGCTAAATGCTGGTCAACTTTATCTACACCACCCATTTGGTCATTGTAGCCTAAATACAATTAGGCCTGACTTCTTGTCTCTCCTCGTTCATTTGTTACATCCTGCATTTCCGATTGTATGTATTGTGGAAATTAGACTAACATCCTTCTTTTATCTTTTTCATATGTCATTACAGTTACTTTCCTCTAATACTCACAATTTTTCCTTTCAAAAAATTTTGTCTTTAGATCTCGAGATAAATCTTTTTCTATTCAATCGAAATGTTCCACTCAAATCAATCTTCCTTTTTAACCACAACGTATCAGCCAAACCGGGCGGATAAAATTAACCAAACTTCCAACCAAAGCTGAAAGTTTCCTTTCATTTCCTTCAGGTCGAGTAAAACCGTGATAAAACAAATCGTACTGACAAATTCTGCTTCGCCCGAGTTTTCTCGGGATAATAGCTGTATATATACGAACCCGAGGTAAATCAGGATAATCAGGCAAGCTGTTAAAGTTCACTACATATTCCCTTTGAAAATTTAACAAAATAATTTTAAATATCTCCATTAGACATGAAGATGAACATAAATATACAAAGAAAAGAATTTAGCATTTTTCAATTTCGAGAAATTTAAGGTTTCACAGTGAAACCAATGAACCTTAAAGGTCCATTTTTCTTATTCGACTTAACTAATCCAAAAGATCATTCAGAAAAAAAACTATTATTTTAAGGCCATAAAACTTTTATATTTTAACGAAATCAATTAAGGAAAAATAATTTTAAAAGTTTTTAATTATTTTAAAAAAATTTCTGCACTTTTATAATCTTAATACAAATTTGACACAAATTACATACTCAAAAAGTTATTATTTAATAAAAAATTGTTGGGGTACATATAAATTTCGATCTATAATTTTTAAGAGAGAATATTTATATCCATTATATACACACAGGGTCGTATTTAGGCAGGGCGGCAAAATTTTAGAGTGCGGACAAGTATTGTTAAATGTAAAATTTCTCACTATAATTTTTAAAGTAAATAAATATTTTACTACGATATGAAATAAACAAATAGTGCTTCAGAATGTCAGCTCTCTGCTTCTATTCCGAAATCCCAAAATTCACTCGTTGTTTCAAAATATTGGATTCTATTAACTATAACACTCATCGTTAAAAGTTCCTCCCGATCTGACCGTAAATAATGTATCTACTGAAACAAAATTTTTGTTTAGACGTGTAATTCTACCTAAATCTCACTTGATAATAATAGTCCGCGCCAATAAGAATTGATATTTCTTTTATCGTTAAAATCTATAAGAATCAGCTAATTGTACATTTTTAAAATATTTAAATTTTTATCAGGGGTTGGTAAATGTGTAATCGAAATATGTTCTGTCTCGACCGCTTCTATTGCAATGCACACATTGGGACCATCCCTGTTTTTCAATCTTATTTTAACTATATTTGCTAGTTTTATTTCAGTTTCTTTAGCACCAAATGCAGTAAATGGAAATAGTTTTTCTAAGAATGGAAGTTAAATTTCTCAGAAGTACTCTTTTAAAACGAAACTTCTTTTGTGAACCATTATTCAAGAATAATCTGACAACTCTTGTTCATTTTTGTCATCTATTAATTCAGCAATATGTTTTGTAATAATAATACACTATTTACTTCTGTTTTAAATACCGCTGAAAACTATATTATTTGTGTCACTTTTGAGAGAAATCGTCACCATGTCGATTTTCAAAAACATTGTGAAATGGTGGAGCCATTACAAATAGGGACATGACTCTCTTTTCACACATTCCATTGCTCTATGACCGGGCATGAGGCTCAAATAACATCCCCTTTTTCTAAAATTTCTTTCGTTAGCGCATAAGAAAATGGCAGGCCTCTGAGTCTATGACCTTTGGTTGAAACATTGCGGCTTTTTATGCGATTTGGTCCGGGTTGGTTCTGCCATCGGATTTCTTACAATGTCCGGAAGCAAAGGGAGCTTTATTTTTGTTTTCTTTGTGGTGGAGGGAATAATGACATAGTTTATGGCCATGCCTAGCCGGGGTTTGAAACTCGCACTGTGGGAGGGAAGCGTGATGCACTAATACTCCCGCTTCAATATTATTCCTAAAATAATATGATATTTTCTGTGCAAGTGTAAAAGTGGATCCGTTTATATCTTTTATCAAACATTGTAACATCTTAAAATGTTTTTACTTTGAGTGAGATTCAACGAGTTAGAAAACCAGCATTTTGTTCTAAATTGTATGCCATCTATAAAATTATAAAGTTTTTATTACATTTTATAGCATCAAAATCAATGTTAATACTTATATAAAAAATTTCGCTTAGTTTTACCTTTTCTATTATATAAAGTGGTAAATGTTTACACAGTCTTTAAAATCTAAGAATAAGTTAAGTGTATATTATCAGTTATAATTTCTTTTTGTCATATAAACAAAATTTTTGCATCTTTTAACAAATTTCGTAAATCCAATAAATTTTAATTTTTTAAAATCCTTGAAACCTCAATGTCAAAGCATCTCTTTTTGTCTTCCAATTAGGTTGTATTGATGACTTAATGCCAAGAAATAACTTTCGCATCTGAAATAATGTAAGCAAAAAACATGTGTTATCGCATATTAGAAATCATTAATTCCGGGTACAAACCTCACCCCGCCCTCCAAAAAAAAAATTTATTACTAAGAAGCTAATTTACAAAACTTGCTGTTTATTGAAAACTTAAATAGTTTTTCGATGTACGTTCCATGATCATACTCATATACTTCAAATATTTTTCCTCAGTTCCTTATGTATATAAAAATAAGCTTTCAAATTTTAAAAATAGAACTTAAAATCCCATTCACGTTTGAGCAAAGAAATTGCACGACAAAATGTAAAGGAGGTATATTAACGTCATTATATGAACTAGATTGCACAATTTACTGTATTTAACATTAAATGAAAAGTAATTGAGTTTGCCACTAGAGGACTGTGAATATTATCTTTGACTCAACAGTAATTTTTTTCCACTTCAGAATTTATTAAAAAAGAACACCGAAGAATAACAAATAGAAGTAATACTATTATATGGTTGAAAAAATAATTTATTTTCAGAGTATATGCATGTTTTAAATATTTAAGCAGAAAATAAGATTATCATCCTTATCCTCCCCCACACACACACACGCACTAATCGGTAAGAATCACGCTTTTATGACTGTCTAAAAGTTTGAAGGAGGGTTGAACCTCAATAATTAAATTAAAAGAGGAATTTAAGTATGATATCCATTATATAGGTAAACGTTTCTTAAAATTTTAGGAACATTCTTAGAAATAAAACTTTAGTTTTATAATTAGATACATTTCTGTGGATAAACTATTTAAAATTAGCAGGATATATAAAATACGGCAAGAAAATCTTGTAAAAATTCTGACTGGCTTATTTCTTGAAAAAAATTAAATTTAGAAGTGCTCTTAGTAATTTGTAAATAACCGGTCGTATGATTTTTAACATAGTAGAGAAATTCATCCCTTTAATTTACTGTAAAGAAACAATTGTGTGAAATTGTAGTTTCTATTGTTGCTAAGGTAAAAATATTTCAATAAATCTTTTCTGTTCATTTTATAGGCATTTAAATAAGGAATTTATTTTTAATTTGCGTTTTAATATAGTTATTTTAGAAGAGGAAACCATAAGAGAGTATCCTAAGGAACGAGAATTTTGCATTTAAATTTTTAACCTTCTCTTTATAAGAAAATTTATTGCGTGTAGAATTTAGGCTTTTTATTCCATTTAATTAAAAGCTATAACACAGGCAGTATGTAATTCAATTTTTGTCTTGTTCAAACTCGAATTTCATTAGGTACAAAAAACAAAAAAAAAGAATCGCTTCCACAAAAATGTATTTATATATGAATAATTACACATTTAGCAGTAACATGTAATTAAAATCCACTTTTTCATTATTTTATTAGGCATAAATTTAGTAACAAATTGAGTCGAGTTTATACATTATATGTGTAGATATAGGATTATACTATGGAAGGATATATACTAATTTCCGTTTGAAAATTAGTTTAATTTATAATCTGATCTAGCTTTCAAGTATGAGAAAAAATCATTTCAGTTAATTTGAAGTCTGCTCTTTTATTTTACAGAGAGAGTTTGATATAAAATGATAAAATATTAAGCTTTTTAAAAATTTCCGTTTATATAAACAAAATATCAGAGAAACTCGATTCATTGTCAGATGCAAAACCATAGCTTCCGGTCAATCCATCATTCGACTTGTATCATTATGAATATACATATATATTGAATTGTTATTAATAAAACAATTATTTACGATTACGTAACGATTAAAATGTAATTTGATGACCCACAGAATGAGCGAAACAAATAACCGATTTAATAAAATCTATCAATGAATATTCAGTGCACAAGATATTTAAAATTATAAATATACATTGTATTTTTGTAGAATAGGAAAACTAAATAATGAAAATAATCACTTTACATCACTTTAGTAAACACTTTTTATTCTATATCAAAAAACTTACCCTTCAATTTATAAGTAGTAATAACTATTTTGAAAGATCCGACTAAATCACACATTGGTTATATTTAAAATACTTATTCGTAACATCTATAAAATGTACAATAGAGGAGCTGCTTCTTTTTTGAATTTCCGTGTCATGAGTAATCGTATTATTTAAATTAATTTAGTATCATTTCGTTAAACCTGAGTCAAAAAAAAACAATATGTAAGGCTTGCTGGCAATCGTATTACTTACCACAGCAATTACATATTTCAACTTCTTTTATTCAAAAATAATGAACAAATAAATTATTTGATTTCATTTTAAATAAATTTGTTCCATGTATTTAAACTTGCTATTTCGAAAGATGGTTATATATCTTTTTTATGCTTTCGATAAGAATCCAGTTTTACCGTGCGAATAGTTCCACGTCTACTGCGAAAATGAATGATTGGCATCGTATTCAAAGCAAGCGCCGATATTGGCGAGAAATTTGCTAAGCTCTGTAACCCTGCAGAATGTCATCCCCTGTTTCCTTCCCCTCTCCTCATCTAAAAAAGTGCTCTTTATTTAACGACTTCCAAATACACTCGTTCAGGATTTCAGTTCACTTCCGCAATTTTTTACATCGATCTTACGACTGATTACAGAAGACAGATAAAAGGAACCCTTAAGGCAGGATATTAAATGCTCAGTTTTGTTGGAGGCACTGAAATCAATAACCTACGAAGTAGGTGGGTTACTTTTATATTTTTGGCCTCTTTTTGAAAATCGCCAAGTTCATCTTTGGTGAAATTGAACTTACATAAATCGTTCTGTTAGGTTCGTGAATGAAATTCAAGCGGCTAAATTTGTTCATGAGGTAATTAGTAATTATGAATTATAATATTTAATTGAATTTTTTTACAACATATTTGTAGATTTATTGATTTTCTGGCTTTTAAAGAACGATAAACTTTGTGATTCATAATTTAGAATTATATACTAATATGGATTATAATATTGAATTTTTATCTTGCTCTTAGTATATCGTATTTTTATTTTATGCTTTGATTTGATGTAAATTTAATTTTCTGTTCATTGATTTTCTAGCTTCTGCCGTGTGACCGATTTCCTATCTCGTGAATGTAAAAATTTTTCTAAAAGTTAAAACTGAAGTTCTATATATTGTTATAAAACATTAGTGAGGTAAGTTGTTTGGCTAAATTTTTAAATGAAATTGTGAGAATAATAATAGTAAAGATAAATTTTTTGGATGTGCTCTCGTTAAAGAGGTTTGTTTAAAATATTGTATGTTTTGCATGCAATATTTTTTTCTCATAATCATTCACAAATCACTGTAAATTATAAAAGTCGATTTCCCATACAGAAAATCCTTGATAAGATAATACAGTTGATAAATCAAGGTGAAAAAAATAATAGTTAGAGTGTACCATCTTTCGCAAAAAATTTTATATGTATCACATTTAAAGATCCACATAATATGTTCTGATTTAACTTTCCTTTAATGTTGTCCATATCAGAAGTGTAATTGTAGATTTAGATATTGAACACATTTACTAACACATAAAACTTCAAACCTCTTTTAAAAGTGGACAATATATAGCATCATTGTCAAATACTTGTACAAACAATATTTGAAACAAATAAGTGTCTACGACTCACAATCTTGCAAACTGGCTCGACCGATGGTCGCATTTCGACTGAATGAGATGAATGATTGTTTATGGTATTAGGCCTAGGCCTAGACATGGATAATGGTCTTCTCATAATAATACAGTCTGGCCACTTTTGCCACCTGACATGGAGTTTGAAATTCTCTGTTTTTCGGAGAATATGTTCGGAAATATATTCGACCGTTAAAATAATCCGGATCATAATCTTATTTAGATTGAATCAAAAAAACAAAACAAGGCCCCCATTGAGGGTAAGGCCCAGGACCCAGTCCCAGTTGGCTCATGCTTTAAGACATCCCTGATTGCCAATGGATTATCTTGGTAGAATTACTGTTTATAAAAATGATGAAGGGATCAGTGTAACAGATTTTTAAAGCATAATCATGAGTTGAGTCCTCCAAATATTTCAACCAGTTTATAAAACTTGTACGGAGTTCATTAAAACTAATATTGAAATTGATATTGAAAAATAGAATATGGATTCACTTAAGTATTAGAATATGTATTCAGTTATGGACAAGTTCTACTTTGTTAACAACAACATTGAGCTGAAACCAAATGACTTCCCAAACCTACTTCCCGGGG